>APFE030110204.1:0-14361 GCA_000404065.3 Pinus taeda | reverse complement strand
AAAAAGAACAACGATTCTATTATGGTAGTAGTGGATAAACTGAGTAAAGCTGCACACTTCATACCAGTACAGTCCACATTTAAAGCCACACAAATTGCTCATGTTTTTATGAAGAACGTGTTTAAACTTCATGGGCTTCCAAAGACAATAATTTCTGATCGTGATGTGAAATTCACATCAGTCTTTTGGAGGACCTTATTCGCTGATTTAGGAACTCAACTGAATTTTAGTACAGCCTATCACCCTCAGACCGATGGGCAAACTGAGCAGGTAAATCAGGTGGTAGAAGATATGTTGTGGGCTTATGTGATGCAACAACCCACATTATGGGAAGAATATCTACATTTAGTAGAATTTGCATATAATAATGGATATCACACCTCCACCCAAATGAGCCCCTTTGAGGTAATGTACGGTCGCAAATGCCGCACACCTTCTAGTTGGGGAGGACCCGAGGATAAGCTCCGTTTGGGAGCTGAGATGCTCAAAGAGATGGAAGAAATGTTGAAAAGGGTGCGTGGAAATTTGAAGGCTGCTCAAGACAGACAGAAAAATTTTGCTGATCGGAAAAGAAGATTTAAGGAATACCAGGTCGGTGAACACGTATACATCAGAATTCAAACAAAAAGGAGTACCTTACAATGGGGTGGATGTGCCAAATTGGCACCCCGATTTTGTGGACCTTTCCAGATCCTGGCTAGGATTGGCCCAGTAGCGTATCAACTTGCTTTGCCAAGCCACATCCGAGTCCACAACGTATTCCATGTCTCAGTGCTCAAGAAATATGTTTATGATCCCAAGCATGTGATTCAATGGCGGGACATTCAGGTCGAACCGGAAGGAGAGGTTCTGGTCGAACCTCTGAATATCCTCGACCGGAGAGAAGTGCAGCTGCGGAAACGAGTCATTTCCCAAGTTAAGGTCCAGTGGCGACACTACGGGCCTGAGGAGGCCACTTGGGAGGATGAAGAATTAATGAAAAAGACGTATCCAGCTTTGTTCATGGTTGAAGGCCACCGGGACGGTGTCCAATCTCAGGGGGAGGAGATGTAATGACCTGGATAACTAAGTGAATAAATTAATTGTTTTACCATTTTGAGGAAAAGGTGAAACAAAGACTATTACCTTTTATATATAAATATATATATAGTGAAAATATTTTTGGAATCTGAAGTGAGTAAATTGTCTATAATAACTTGGATTAAAAAGTTATTTCATTTTTTTTTTTTTTTTTCTGGACAGCTAAACTGATTTTCTTTTAACTGGATACACATATGTATACATCTATCAAGAAACAGTTATGAGGGTGGAAACCCTAACTGTTTCCCCATTTTTTCCCCATAGGTAGATGGAGGAAAAGACCCTGGGGGCTGTTAGAGGAACAGGCAGGGGAAAAGAAAGAAAAAAAAAGATAACATAAAAGAAATGAAGTGCTAAGTCTGGTGAAGACCAGATAGCACCAGCACAGAAAGTGCAGAAAGTATTGCTGAGGCAGAGGCCTAGCAGAGAGCTTGGGGGGAGACTAGTCTGTATGGACCAGTCTCAAGGTTGGGTGGAAAACAAGCAACAAGAGACAATCATCTTCAGGTAGAAGAAGGTCTGGAAGTCACAGCGACAGTACAGGTATGTACTGCCACCACTACGTAATTAGTGACTACTGACATTTTTCCAATACTAGTTAACATTAGTTAGACATTAAATTTCTCATAGCATTTAATTAACAGCATGAGCGCTGTCTATATTAGTCTCTTGCATAATCAGTACTCTTTGTTTATTGAAAGAAAGTACGTGAGTAACAGTTGAATAATTTAGGTAAAAGTTAAATTCGTGTAGAATAAGACTTGAAGGGATCTGTGATACATTAATGCCACAATAGATTATTTCTGTGATATTTATTCACTGGCAAAAGAATTTGTAACTGTACAAATTTATAAAAACGAAAAGGCAGAGCAAACACATACCCTCGAAGAAGAGCAGTAACAATTAATAACATCTTAAAGAAGCTGTAAGCAAATAATGGAACTGAATATCAAACATTTCCAATATCAGATGCTAATCTGCCTTTATACACATCTCATATTATAGGAACTGTAAATATAAATGTAACCCTCGACTGTACAGAACAGTGATATATTTAAACAAAACAAAACATTCTTTAACAATGATATTGCCCATTTGCACATGCACCCGGAGTTCGGGTCCACAACTGCTGTACAATGGAAGAGATCGTTGTTATATAGATGCAGGGCCGCATCTTGGTTTCAACTCAGAGGAATATGATTCCCCTCGAATACTTCCGGGGTTAATCCAATATCGAGAAACCCGCGGTATGAAACCGAAAATTCAATAGTTACAGTAAAAACAAAAAAAAAACCCTATCCCTGTAAGACCAGGATCTCTGGTATCGAACCAGAGGCATAATGCCGCTCAGGGTACACAAATAAACAATAATCAAGACGCTCGATTAAAACATGAAAGTATAGAGTTAAGCATTTATATATGGCGGAAATGTCTGTACAAGAATAACGCATATAAACTTGGCGGAACATCTGTAAAGACAAACAGTATGAAGCTAAATAGCCTTAAGCCGAGAGGTAAAAAGCTCCAATAACCATAAGCATAATCTTTAAATAAAGAAACTAAAAAAATTGGTCAACTTCATATACCAATTCAAGATGCATTTTGCAAGATAAACGAAAATATTTGAATGTACCAAATACAGAAGTAAAATCATTCTTAATAAGCAAAACTATTCGGACATGCCGAATCCCTGAAACCGTCTTTACAGTTCTGAAAGGCCGAAAGTAGGTAAATAGTCTTTAAAACTACTGGAGGTCTGAGACCCATACAATATTCTATCTATTAACCAGTTCGTGAATAGGAGGAACCCGCTCTCGGGTCGCCGAATTACAGTCAGGCGGAAACAAGATCGAAACCCCTTAACGGGAAGGTGTTAAATAAAAAGAAAAAGCAACAATAACTCTGGAATGAGTAAAATGGCGAGGAGTCACAGTATCATCTGTAGATGGCATCATGGCCAGAACCTTAAAAATAGACTCACACCATTGCAGAATACGAAAACCACGTGACAGAGAGAAAAGGGATATTAAAACGATACCCATTGTTTTAAACATTAAGATTAACCTATGGGCGTAGCTCTTACCTGGCAGAAGTCGCCATTGGTGCCCAGCTGTAGAACTTCAAAATAGAACCGAGTCATGAACCTGTTAACCAGTTCGCACGATTAATGGGTTGCAGACCGCATCCTATATCAAGGATTTACAAGAAAAATACTCAATTACAGGAAAGTAAAATCGAATAAGGAGTAAACATTCAGGAAAAGTAAAATCGAATAAGGAGTAAACCTTCAGGAAGAATAACGATATGAGCAATGCGACAGTATTCATAACAAACCAGAACGCAAGCAGGATCACCTGAGCGACCGGCAAGACAGGTGAGGGCGCACGCAGCAAAGCCTCCCGGATCAACTCCTCCGAAGAATGAACCTCAAAAACCCTAATGCGGGGTTTGTAAGGCGAGATAGCCAAGGTGATCTCGGGCAATGGCGGGATTGAATCTCCGCCGTCGATCACTGTTCTCATCCCAAAGAGCCGAACAACTGTCCCCACATTCAAGTCGCTGCCTCCTCGCGATCTGCAACCAGGCTCGTTGAATCGGCAGCATCCAGGCGGGACACTTGTCCTCAGATCAGGCCATGACTGTTTAAAAATCCAATCCGCCGTGTACTGTCAATCAAATGGATTGATTTTTATAAAACTTTGGTTGGTAAATAATGAATGCGGTATTATGTCGCCGGATGCCAGTCACCGTATTGTGTATTGGCATCACCACCATAGTTAAAACATTGGTATATACCCTCAAGTCGATAAATCAATTTTTTTTTTTATGTTGTGGTAACATTAATATTTTTACTGATATGATGTAGGTTATGAAGAGAGAACAAATGAAGATAAAGAGAAAAAGAGAGGAGTAAGAGAGGGAAAGGGTAAGAAAGAGAAATGGAGACACAAAGATGGAGGGGGGGAGAGAGGATGAGAGAGGGAGGGAGACAGTGACAAGGTTGGAGGGTAGAGTGTGAGAAAAAGAGGTGGGGGAGAGAGAAGGAGGTAGGAGAGAGGGTAAGTAAACCATTCATTACAGAAGTTTGATCTTTTTATCTTTATATTTTATCTTTATCTTTATTTTTAACTAGGCTGGTATGGTGGTGATGGCCACGGAATTCCACTTTAAATACCAATTATTAGGCCCAGAGGTTTATTGAGGGGAGAGGCTTATTCTACAGCCCAGTATTATGTGTAAGTAAGGATGTCCAAAGATGTTCTTCCATCATCAAAATTGAAATTTTAGTCATGTTGATCAAAATAAAATTTAAAAATTTTACACTCAAAAAGATTGAATCTCACTCATGTTAAATCTATATTTTTAAGATAAATCTATGCTAATATCTCTTATACCAATGGTTAAAGAAAAATATTTTATACAAATCAATATCTACCAACAAAATTATATAAATAAAATTACATAATCCCCTCAGGAATAGCACCAGTCTGATCGTCGGCACCCGGATTAGAAATTGATAGAATACAACCAACAATCGCTTTGGGATTGTGTGTATTGGCTCTAATTTGTAGCACAGCCTACGGTATATGATTCGATTGGAAAAGTAAACACCCTGACGTATAAATCAATTGGAAGGGGTGCAAAGAAGTCAACGGTTCAGGTAAGTCAACAATCAAATGCACAGATCCTGCATAGGTTTTGATAGTAAGTGGAAGAGGTAATTCATTGTTATCAGTTGAACTTGCTAGCTAACAACCAAATTGCAAGAGGAATAAGTAGATTTGGAGAAATTGCAGTGCAAGCATATTGTCCAGCGATGTGCGGAGAAAAAACGGTGTCTGCAAATAGAGTTTTTATGTTGGAATCAGAAATTCAATTTTAGAATCTAGTAGCATCAGGAGAATCAGAAAGACATTTTGGTATAGCCTTACGTACTAGTAAAGCTGTGATAGTAAAGAGAATAGAGAAATGTCTCAGAAGAAGTGTGTTGTGCAAAAGCTTAGAAGAGAGGAAGCGCAAAAAATTCCAGTCAAGATAACCAAAAGAATACCAGGAGATCAGGATTGGTGAGGCATTGCGTAGCAGGATAGGAGACATGTTACTAGAAAGGATACATGTAACTTTCACTGGGATGAAAGAGTTCACAGGAAAAGAAATGTAGGCATATATGGATAGTCATGTAAAATATTTAAAGGAACATTAGTGATGAATAAGTGAAGGGAGGGATGGCTGAGTTGAAGGAATGACTCAAAGTGATAGAGAATTTATTATATTTCTTTTTTAAGATTTTGAGATTATAGATTAGAAGACGGAAAAATGTCATATGGATTATGTAGTATAGGTTGCTCTCAATAAAGTTGAAAGCTTCAATGCTATATGGAAAGATTATTTGTTTAATAAAGGGATATTATTTTTATAATTGTGAGTAGTTTGATGGATTATTTGTTTAATAAAGGGATATTATTTTTATAATTGTGAGTAGTTTGATGGATTTTACAGGTTTGGTATAGTTCAATTTCCTTAAGATGATTTTCATTTTTCACTTTTCCCATAAAACTTAAACAAGTCGAAAACTAAACCTCACACAATCTATTCATCCACACTATATAATTATTTATCGATTTTGATTTATAAAATTTAATTATTTAGTTCATTAAAATTAGTTATCAATAGATATGAATAATTAATAGAGAAATAGTTAGAAATTTACATCAAATATATCTAATCCTAAAGAAAATTTTCAAATTAAAAACCCATCATTCAATATATATTTGCGACTATAAAAAACCCATCATTCAATATATATTTGCTACTATTGGAATATCTAGATGTAAAGTATGATTTTGAAAATTCATAGGGTGTATAGTAATTAAAAAACACTCCACATGTAGTGGAAAATTCAACTCTTATTCATTTAATTTTTAACACCTAGTTGGCTTCCCAAAAATTTAAGTATTTTATTTTAAAGCTATAAATTTATATTATTATTTAGTTAATTATATAATTATGTTTTAAAATAAATATTTTACTTTTATTTAGCGATACGTAAATTTATGTTATTTTTATGTTTTGTTTATATATATTTGAATATCAAGGATGCATTTTATATAGTGCTTGTCTTGAATTCTAGTCTTTTGGTAGAAGACTCATTGCTATTATTGTGGGGAGAGGGGCATTCTACAGCCAGTATAACCTCAATGTGCAAGTATAGTCCATGTCTGAAAAAATGTTTACTTGAATCATAAATGACTAATGTGTTTAATAGCTCTTTTATCATATACCTGAATTTGAATGAATGATAAATTTACCTTTGACAATTTTTTTACTACATTAAAGTTCCAAATTAGGTAAAAATTTAAATATCTTTATTCATTACTCAAGTCAATACCATTTCTTAAATCAAAATAAAAAAGATTAATTTAACACAAATAATCATTCCACCTAAATCTTTTAATACTTCTTTTAATTAAATATTTGTAAAATGAATAAAACATATATATTTATTTGATGTAGTTTTATTATGAATTTTGTTATCATGATATGTCAAAAAACATCATTTAAATTAATAACTTAATCTATTAAAAGATTTGAATATGAAACTTAATATATTATAATATTAATATTATTAAATTTAATAGCTTTGGATTAATACAATATTAAATTTAATACAATATTCATTTTGTTACATATTAATATATCATGATATAAAATTAACTCTAGATATATATGGACGGAAGAACAAGGACATAGAGTGACAGAGGTGGAGAGGCAGAGGAATTGACAAGGGAGATATGGAGATAGAATAAAGGAAAGGGGAGAGAACAAATGAAGATAGAGAGAGAAAGAGAGGAGTGAGAGAGGGAGAGAAGGGTAAGGGAGAGAGATGGAGACACAAAGATGGAGGGGGGAGAGAGGAGGAGAGAGGGAGGGAGACTGTAATGCCCACGAGCTATGATTGGCAGACAGACGAGGGTGCACTGGCCAAGGGCATGGACGAGCGAGCCAAGCCGCAGGTTGCACGAACCGAAACGGAACATGTGCGATGGAGTTTTGATGGACGGTTGTTTATAGGCCATGTGGGTGGTCCCGAGCGAGACGACGAGCAAGCGAGCCAACAGGCGAACCACCACACGGGTGGGCAACCATGCGATAGAAGGATGGACCGATGTGTTGAAAACTTGGTTAAGCTGACGGACGTGCGTTTGGTGGCAGGTCGACTGGGTGACCACACAACGAGTTGGCTAGCATATATATGGATGGCGAAGTTGTGGTGGAGAGTCATTCAACGAAGGAGAACTCGTAAGTCTTGGAGAAGAATGCGAAGGACCTGCGGTTGAGTAGTGCAGATGTGCCCGCACAACCAGCAGAATAGCGGGTGAACCGAGCCAAGGCAGACATGCACGACGGGAAAACTGGATAAGGGATTCGGGCAGGGCCGAACGACGGGAGAACTGGGTAGGGCATTCATGCAGGGCTGAATGACGGGTGAACTGGGTAGGGCGTTCGTGCAGGGCTAAACGACGACTGACCTAGGTTGAGTGCTAGGTGAACGAAGGTGTTTGGGTTTGTGAATGGGAGGTGCGGCCGGCGTGCGGAGGGTGCCCAGGTTGGGTGACACGGACATGAGGAAACGCGCCCAAGTTGGGAAAATGATGCGAAGGTGAAACAAAGTGCGACGGGTTGTGAACGAAGGTGACCGATGTGCAGACGTGCCAGGTAGGCGTGCACGGTGACACAGGTGGCTGCCCAAGTTTGGTAAACAGCACGACGAGCTGAATGAACGCTTTTAGGGGTGAACGAAGAGTTGGGAAGAATGTGCGGCGATCGTTAAAGTGTGCCGAAAAGCTGGGCAACCGAGTTTACCGAAATTGTGAAAATTTGGCTAAGTGTAAGTTTGAGGTTTCCTCCAAGATTTAACTTGTGTTGTAAAAATTGAAGATTATATATATTGATTCAGGCAGACCCACATCAGGGAGTTTCCCCTCCCTTTATACTGTTGTGCAATTTTTCATGTTATTGTTGTTTATGATGAATGTTCATGGTTTCATCGTGTATAAAGGATAAATTAATACCTGGTAATGAAAAATAAACTAAGTACAAATGTTATGCGTAGTCCATGACCATGAGTATTGGTGAAAAGAAAAGGATCGGTGGTGCCGCACCTTGCTATAGTGCAGTTGGAAGATTACCGCTAGTGTAGGGGTGTGACAGGTGGTATCAGAGCTGATGTTCAGGTTGATGATGAAGTGTTGATCCCACTGCACTATCGTGACAGGTGGTATCAAAGTTGATGTTCGGGTTGAAGATGAAGTGCTGATCCCACTGCACTATCGTGATAGGTGGTATCAAAGTTGGTGAACTGAATCAAGGAGATGATTCCGCAGGAAGGCCGAAGACTTGGCAGAGAGTTCAAGTTTTTCAAGTAACAGGTGGTATATCAGGGTGATTCAGGTGAATGGTGGAAGAATTGTAATACTTGGTGACAGGTTTAGCAGAGGTGAAGCTTTTTGCTTGGGCCAAGTTGAACGATGAGGCATGGTAGGTTTGGAAGAATGTGAAGGGAAGCTTTTTCTGACCTTATATAGGTTGAAGCGGATGAAAGAAGAGAACCCACAGATTCAAGATAAACTTGAAGTTTTGGAAAAGAATGTTGAAAACGAACTTCTTCTACTTGGTTGGGCAATAGAGCAGGATGAAGTTGCAAATTGCGATGACAAAGAAGAGGAAGCCATGATAGTTGGAGATGTTGTAGATGTGACAATGATAGAGGAGGAACTTGAAATTGTTCAAGTTGGACCAGGATCATGCGATTTGCAGACATGGGTAGATGAGGAAACTGACATGGAGGAGACTCATGATGATGTAAGTACTACTTATGCTTGTGTTTCACTTGAGCATTTGGTAGAGGAACCGTATGCAGGGAAGAGCAAAATCTGTTTTCTGATGCAAGGGAGGATCTTACCATGGATGTCTACGAAGAGACCGTGTATGGAAAGGAAAGAATCATTGACTCTTGCAGGACTTGTTGGGGTTGTTTGTGACCTTATGATAGAAGGAACAAAGGCCCGTGACAAGGGAGGAACGTGATGATCATTGCGGAAGAATGTGTCATGCTTTAGCCACATGGAGAAATTGGCTAAGTGTCCGGCATGAGTCATGGATAGATTGGAGAAGGTCACACACTTGGGTATGGTGATACTTTGGTGGACTTCTCATGGCCGAGACCAAGAGGAAGTCTGGGTGGAACCTTTAGTGGGGGAGCTATGATGGAAGAGACTCATATGATGTGATGATAATGATATGGTTGGGTGACTGAGTTCACTAGACCGGATTTGCAGGCTTGGGTGCACATGGCCGATTGTTGTGATGGGTCTACTTGGTTGGACAACATGGGAAACTTAAGTCATGGACATCATGTTGGAGACATGAAGCATGGCAATATTATGCAGGAACATTGTGCAGGAGCACTTGTAGAGGTGTCACTTATGGGCATCCAATGAGGAGTGCCAAGGCAGGAATGTTGTGCAAGTGGATTTGCTCGTGTGACATGGAGACTTCTTACTTATGAGCCGATGGAGATGTTGTGCACTCTTGTACAACAAGGCCATGGACTGGTTGGAATTGTGAGAAGACTATGGAGCATTCCTACTACATGGAGAGCTGAGGCATCTTTCAAAGACCTTTGGGCTAAGACATGTATGCTTGCTAGAGTGTTAGTTGGAGATAACTCATGGAGCTCATGATGACATAAGGCTGTGACTTTTGGGGACTTCATATATGGTGGACTTGGAGGATCTGATGCATTGAGGAGCTAAGGTCAGAGACTTTGATGCAGGATGGGGTGCATACTTTTGAGTACATGTATGGGTGTGCTTGAAAGAGTGACTTGATGTGGAGGATCGATAGGAGACACTTTGGAGTGATGGAGTTACAACGATGATGATGCCTTGGTGGCAACACTTGGCCATGGGTTGAGCCGAGACTTAACCACTTTTGACACATGGGAGCTAATTTATCTATGATCATGGGCAGTACATGGATAGATGAGATAGGTGTATACTTGTTTCTATAACAGACTTGAGGGGCGTGACAAAGACAATGACAAGGTTGGAGGGGAGAGTGTGAGAGAGAGATGGGGGGGAGTGAAGGAAGTAGGAGAGAAAGGGAGAGTGGGAAGGACCGCAAAGAGAACTTGAGAGGGAGGGATGGAGAGATGGATTTGGAGGTGGAGAGAAGGACTAGAATTGAAATAAATAGAGAGATAAATATGGATGGAGAGAGAGAGAGGGAGTGACAAGGGAGAGAGGGAGAGAGAGTGTGTATGTTTTTGGGTGAGATAAAAATACAAAGAAAAAGAGATGGAAGGAAGGGGAGAGTGAAGGAGAGAGGTAGGTAGATAGTGACTGAGTTGGAGGACGAAGAGAGAGAGAGCGAGAGAGAGAGAGGAGGGGGACATAGAGGGAGGTGGGAAAGAAAGGGTGAGAGAGGAAGGAAGAGAGAGAGGATGCGTGAGAGAAGAAGAGAGGGAGGGGAAGAGAGAGAGAGGGAGTGATAAGGGAGATAGAGAGAGGGAGGGAGGAGAAAAGGAAGGAAGAGAGATAGAAGGTGGGAGAGGGAGAGAAGGCGAAGATAGGGGGAGGGAGATATATTTAGATATAGTTAGTAATACGTAGAGGGACACTATTAAGAATTAATTAGCTATCAAAAGTTGCTATACCTAGAATTAAAATGAAATAGGTGTGCATAATAGATCTTCTGGAAAGTGCAAATTAATCCTTCATAAGATCATATCCCTTTTGCATAGCCAACCAATTACTAATAGATAATTAATTGCATACAACCGTGTATTCAAAATAATTATAACACTAAAAAATATATTTATAAACATTCAAAACAAATCAAAATATACTTGAAAGATATGTAATAATTGTTTGGATGTAAATGTTTTATAAATCTGGCCACTCATTAAAAAAACTCAAAAATACATTATTTCTTGACTTTGCAAAATAGACTATGGATAAAAAATAATTCATCAAAATATTCTTGAAGGAAATAAATTATTTCAATCATTAGCAAAGAAACAAATCAGTTCAACAGTAATCTTGATACAATAAATTAGTAAAACTAGTCATCAAGGTATATTTAGTAATATCTAGATAGACAATATTAAGAGTTAATTATTTGTCAAAAGTTGTGGTGCCTAAAATTGAATGAAATAGATATGCAACATCAATCCTCCTACAAATTGTTGAAAATATTCTCTCCCTTCTTCATTACCAAGTAGTTACATACACATATAAAAATATAACAGAACAATTGTAACATTCACAAACACTGCCATCCAAATCCAAACATGTAAATACACAAACCACCCAAAACACCCAAAAATAGAGGTACAAACCATTCAAGGAAAGCAACCCAAACTAAATTAAAGAAGAGAATGATATGATCATGCCAAACAAATGTAACATAATGTGAATTTTGAAGTTAATCTCAAACATATACATAAATGTGCCATTGTTGCCCTCATCTAACACGGGATCTATCATGCGCCTGCAGAGATCAAATCCCTATAAGTGCAAACCTTTCCTCAAATTCTACACTCCAAAATAAAAATTCACTTCAGTAATTTGTTCCCTCTAAATGCATGATAGATCTATTGTTAAATAAATCTAATCTAGTATTATATACATATGGACACCACATACCTCAAATAAAAAATATATAGAAAACCCTACCCGTCCCATAGCAGTGATTATTGGTCAGCTACGCCACAACAGTCTAGAGCGGACATGTTAACAGAAGTGGCAGATAACACATTTCCCAGAATTCTGCAGAATTGTCCCCTCCTTTTCGTACAGAACTTACACTCTAAATTCAATTCAATTGGATGAGGTTTTTTTCCATGAGATTGATACCATCAATTAATGGTTTGCTGAATGATATGAAATTCCTCTATTTGCAGCCGAAACTATTAAGACGGGAGAAATAATTGTTTTTCCCTGCTTCTCCTGCCAGAGGAATTTGAAGTATGATTCAATCTAGAACTCAACAATTCCCAAAATCGGATTTATTTGACCACAAAAATGTGTTAAAAGCAAATGATTTTCCAGTTCAAAAAACACATTTTCAATCTAAAGCTTGTGGGGAAATTCTTCATTCCATGCGAAGAAATAATGAATACATGAGGAGCCTGTAGAGGAGACAAAGGAAGTAGGGTTCTACAGCTTATATGCTTTCAGTTTATCAAATTTCCGTGTTTATTATATTTAGGCTTTTTAACTTTTAAATGTGTCTGTAGGTTCAGTTGTACTGATCGTTAGAGAATATAATTTAAATTAATAACAATTTGGGATTCTAGGCCTAAAAATTAACGTTATATAACATGTTTACTTGTGTTAATATTTATCCAATGTTTATTATATTCGAATTTTTATACAGAAATCACGGAGCCACACAATTATCTTATCGCAATCTACAGAAAAACATGTTCGCAAATTTTTGTAATGAGTTCTATTTGGAGTCCGATTTTTTATAAATAGAGTTCGTAATCATGGTGAACACATAGTTATATTATTGCAAGCTGTAGAAAACATGTTTTACCTACGCACACTGCGTGATCTAGCGAAAAAATAAAAGGAGGATGAGAAACATCACAAATTTTATAGTATTGACGTATGTGGTCAAACTAAGCAATAGCAAATCGTTATTGTTTATGTCCAGAATTGCTCCCACAAGCTCACAGGATCTAAATCATCTAAAGGAGGCACAATTGGAAGATCATGACTGTCTAGCAGTGACGTGTTGTCAGAATTCGAAGATCCTCCTGTAACCATGAGGGTTAGGAGATTGGCATGTTGCAGACTAACGTCGGCCAGCTCTGCTTTTGTAGAAGCCAATTGCGATTGCAGGTCTGTAATGCTTTTCATGAGAACATTGATTACTCCAACACAGCCATGGACGGGATCTCTAAATCGTTGGCGAGCTTCGTACACCAGGCTGCTTACTGCATCACGTCGCTGTTCTTCTGGGAGAGCCTGTAACATATTACGTTAGGTCACATTTACACTAAACACCATTCAGTGAAAATTGAAGGCCATGAACATTCTTAAAAGTTTTGTCATATATTCACACCCAAATAAAATACAAACCTTTAACAATTTGACAACATTGCCATTTCCAAAAACCCTATGTACATACAAAAACTTCTGCAGATCGTTCTGCGGGAAATAAGGCGCGAGCACGCATTTCTCTGAGCATTTCTTTCTGTAGAACTTGCAACCAGCGCAGGGAGATGTCGCCCACTTCTTTGCTTTCGAGTCAGTGACGTTGTTCATCTGCAAAACAATTAATCCACACATTTCTCAGCATTGATTTTCTCTCTCTGAGCAATCTTACAAATAATTATCAGAAGTGCTTACCTTTTCGTTACAGTAGGGTGTGTAATTTAGAGAATGTAGAAGAAAATATAAACTCAGCTTTGAAACAAAACTCTAGGAACTTCCTGGTTATATAGCCACGTGAAACGCGTGGTTGAGGTAAGCACAATGAGAGGGAGCGTGGAAGATTTGGCTGCGAAGCCATCCGTAGACCTGAAAAGGCATTGTGTGACATGACACGCTGAGCAAGATCAGCCATCCAACCCATAGAGTAAAATATAGAATCAGATGTCAACCAATATAATCGCTAAAATCAACCATGAGTAAACTATTTATATTATAAAGTCAACTTTATAGTGCGAACTGCAAGGCTAAGTACATAATTCATGAATGAACCTTAAATAAATTCTCTAAACCATAAAATCAACTTTATATCTTATATGGTCGGTGTTACCTTTGCTACGAACCATACTATTTCTATTATATTAAATTAATATTAATATTATGACTACTATCCTTTCATTACTTTTATTATTAAAATCTAATGGCTTGGCTAAATTTCTGAAGAAATACGATGTTATTATACTATTAACTTTCTGTTTTATATGGTCGGTGTTACATTTAGTGGGAACGAAGCTCTATTATATTAAATTAGTATTAATATTATTTCATTACTTTTATTATTAATATCATATTGATCTATTTATGTTTTAGTTGTCTCGGATAATTTTCTAAAGAAATATGATATTATTTTTGGTATTATGATGTTGTAGTAGAAAATATTTTATTGTACTATTAAATTAAATATTCATTTTAGTGATCATAAGATATCGTACCTCTTCACTCCAAAAAGTTATGGGAATGCTCCTTAATAGTTATCCTGGATTGATAAATTTTATTT
>APFE030110195.1:9021-39154 GCA_000404065.3 Pinus taeda | reverse complement strand
ACAAAGATCTATATTCATAAATAACACAGGACCAGATATGTATTAACCATACAAATGCATATATAATCAAACATACAAGAATATGGAGGAAAACTTGAATAGCTTTATTAATATCAAGAATAGCAAGAGAATTACAACCAATTGTTCTGACCTAGCATCATCCTCCAGCAAGAAAGCCCTTCTTCACCTCAAGTAAAGCTTAGATCACCCAACACTATGAAGTTTCACCAGAAAACCAACAACACCTCTCTACAATATTCAAGATTCCAGCCTCTGGATCTCTGTGATGAGGGATCCATATATAGATGATTGTAGGGGGGAGTCATCTTCTGGGGTTTTGACTAGTGTCTTCTCTCTGATAATTCTTGATTCCACTTGGAGACTGATGATCTCTTACTCATCCCTGGTCGAAAACAGAGAGGCAAGTGTCAGAGGGGAAGCTTTTGGAAGATTCCATGATCTTCTACCTTGCAAACTGTCTCTGCCATTTGTCAATTCTCACCCATCGCACCCTACAGAGGGACCATTCAGTATGCATTGCACCCTTTACACTGGGAAGGTGATATGCATCACACCCTCTGCACTGTGTATTCAGTATGGTCCAGTTTTGACCATTTCTAAGTAGTTTTTAGTGGAGAACTTCTCGGAGATGATGTAATTAGTTGACCTTGTTCCTTTAGGTAGTGAAGCAACACTTTTAGGGACTTAGGAGCCCTTTGTTTATGGACATTTATCATTGGGGTGCAGTGCCCAAAAATGTCTATAACACTACTCACCAATCCTTACCTTATAAAACCTTATCTCTCATGCATTGACAACAAATTTCTAACTATAATATACTCAAGAGAAGAGGTCACGAATATTTCATACATGTACCTACCTGATGGTTGTTGGAGAGACATGCATGATGTTGTTGAGTTGATGTTGTTGTGCTTCTCATGACTCAGGTACATTTTCTTGACTTCCTTTTTCTTGTTTGTTGATCTTATTTTGTTGATGGGTTGTCTTCTTGTTGATGTGTAGGTGATGGCATCCTCTATTATTGCTGAGCTTTGGAGGAGTTTAATTGTGCCTGTAGTTGTGCTTTTCCTCTTTTAATCATGGTGTTTAAGGTTAGGGATGGAGCCTGTTGTTACTTCCAAATAGGTTATTGTAGCTATCCTTTTTTAATGATTGTGTCCTTTCTCTGTTGGAGGGTAAATAGGTATTGGAATGAGTGGAAGGTGTGGCCAAAGAGTGACATGGTCATGATGGGTGTTGGCTGAGATGTGGTGAAGTCAATGTCCTTTTTTACTATCCCAAAATAGGCATGCATCATAAGTATTCCATCATACTCACTTTCTTGTAGATTTTCAAAACTTCATGTAGTACTACAAGAAACTCTTATAGTAATTCAGGACAACCACTTTTAGCAAACTTGTTTTGTCCATATTTCCCAAACGATAGAGTTGATTGACTTGAAACTTTTTGAGCATGTTTCCGTCATCATTATGCACCTCCCCATAAAAAAAAATTGGTCAATGGATGCACGAATCTTGATAAAAACAAAAAATGGTTGAAGGTGATGGAGGCTGATTTATTGGAAACTGTGCGCTGGAATTTGTTAAAATTGCTTGGGCATGTTATCATGATCCATATGTATCTCCCCATGCAACAAATTTTAAATGGATGCATGGATATTGCAAAAATACAAAAATGGTTATAGATGATGGAGGTTGATTTCTCGAAAACTGTGCACTGGAATTTGTTAAAATTGCTTGAGCATGTTACCTTCATCCATATGCATCTCCCCCTGAAACATCTTGGCAAATGGATGCATGGTTTTCAAGTTATGGCAAAAACAAATTTTGGCTCTATGTATTTTTATTTCTTGTAGTAAAATAGAGCCTTCCTGTAGTTTTTTAGGACAACAAGCAAAGTGAATGGGAAAATCTTGAGAATGATTTGTGGATGGTGAAAATATATGATGGTGATGGATTGGCATGACCTTGTCCTTGTTGGAGCATTTGAGAAAAGGAGGAGAAAGTTAGAATTTGACTTCTTTTGACTAGGCTTGACCAATTTTTCTTTTTGTATCAACATGTTTTTGTTGATGCAGATGTTGGAGAGTATATGTATTCATCAGAGAGGTACATCGAGCAAAGATTTTTTTTTCTTTTTCTTTTTTTCTTCTAGGCCTACTAGCTGCCTCAATGAGGTTTTCAACTAGTAGGTCTACCTAGCTGCCTCAAAGGAGGTTTTCACCTAGGATCTTTTCCTTTTTCTCCTTTTTTATTTTTTTGTCAACCCATTGACCACCTCATGGAGGTTTTCAATCAATGAACCAATCTAAGGTGCCTCAAAGGACGTTTTCACCTGAGATTTTTATTTTTTTATTTTTTTATTTTTTATTTTCTACTCTACTCTACTTGAAAAACAAAATTACTTTCAAGTATAAGAATACTTTCAATGGAGCCATGTGCACATCAAGATGACAAACAAAATAACGTGTAGGCTTGCAATATATGATTTGGAATGTACCTGGATTTCAGAGACCAAATGATTTTACTTTGAAAGGATCAAGCATAGTTGAAGAAGAGAGTGATGCTCTATCTTATTGATTGTATTGAACCAAACCTCAATATAACTTTCATGCCCTTGGTTTGATTGCTTATCTGGATCATTTTTCATGTCTGCTTCTACCATGACCTTCAAAGCTTCCTCTTTTTGTTGGTTTTTCTCTTGAACACATGGAGGATTTAATGGTAACCATGAGGGAGCTCTCTCGATCTATAGTTTTGATGTCTACTTTTCATCAAGTGCAGCCCATGATTTTTTGGTCTTCTCATTTGAATCTTCTTCTTCTAGATGTGGTCCTTTAATGATATCAAGATAATCTCTTTTTTTTCAATACTCTTCCTAAGCTATGGTGAATACCAATGATCTCAAGAGGAGATGTTTGGAAGTGTTATACCTCACCATTATAAGTGGGCTGAGCTACTCCAATGTGTGGGTTTGGAAATAGAATTATAGGTGGTTGAGTGGGAGTGGATATTTGAGATGGATGTGGTTAGGGTAGTGGTTGTGGTGGATGTGAATGGTAGGGATAACATGGAGTTGGGTATGGATGATATTGAGTAAAATATTTAGGATATTGTGGATGGCTCCCATAAGTTCCTTTCCAACCTTGTTGCTAAGATTGGTTTTGGGGTAGAGATGGCCAAGGTTGCCAAGGAGAAAGTGTGTTCCAATTACTTTGAGATGGATGTGCATAAGCTTGAAATTGTGAATTAGGCTCATGCATCATGTTAGGTTGAATAGGCTTCCATGGTCCTCTTGGAACTACATAACATAGTTGAATTAGCAATTAAATGTCTCCATTGTCCTCTTGGTGAACTTCCTTCAACCTTGCTAATGAGGAGAAACATTTAACATCATGTGATTCTGTATGGAAAGTGCAAATATCAACATCTTCTTTTTCTCATTTTTCATTCTTAACATTTTTACTTGTTCAGTTAGATTGCTAAGAATTTCTATTCTAAAATCATTAAACAAATTTCCAATTTTAGCTTGACTTATGGATATTAATGCTAATTTACCTACTTTTTCCCTTCCTCTTGATATGTGTTTTCATGTTTCACAAATTTCTTCAAATGGTAATTGGTATACATCACCTCTACTCATGAGATCAAGGGGATTAATCCATTCATCCCTAATTGTTCTAAGTAAGAGGGTTTTTAGTGTGTCAGATCCTAAATGATGTAGTTTTGTCCTCTTAACATTATACACGAACCTTTCTATTAGATCCTCCAGACTCTCATCTTATTTTTTATTCATTCTAAAGAATTATTTTTTGAGATGATGACCTTTATATTTTTCTAGAAATATATTTTGTATATTAGCCCATGGTCTTATTGAATTAGTCCCTAAACTCATGAACCATTAAAGAGCTCTATTCTTCAATGTTGTCGAAAACAATCTCAGTTTTTGAGTTTTTTATAAGTAACCATAAGATCTACAAAAGATATCAAATTCAAAGGGAAAGGCTTCTGGATCTTATGACCATAGACCATGAAAGTTTGGAAGAAAATATGGAGGGATGTTCTTCATGTGCACACTACCATCAGTATCTTGAATGGGAAATCTGAGAGGATCTTCTTCATTGTCATCAGCTCCATCTATTTCTTCTACATTATTTCCCATCTTCTTCTTGTACCCACAAAAGTGAATGGTGATGTGGCTCTTACTGCACCACATGATCAAATGGGGGGGTGGGTTGGTGTTGGAGATTTTTTTTTGTGCTTATGATTGAAAGAAAAAACTAATGAAATTCACTTTTCTATTTTTGAAATGAAATATGTGTAATGAAAATATTCTTTTATTTTTGAAAAAGGTAAAAAGAAATGAATCAATTAGGGAAGAAAACAATGCATACTTTGACATCTCCCTACCAACGACACCAAAAAGTGACGAGCCTCGATATTGAAACAAGATTGCTACAACTCCCAAGGCTACTGAATTTAATTATCAACCCAAGGTTCGTACAAAATTAAGAGGTATCGGCACTATATGTGCATCATACAATGTGTCCTTCCTTTGTTGTCATGAGAGAAAAGAAATGATGCCTATTTACAAGAATGAAAGGATGAATTTAAAAATGCTTGTAATGTAATATGAAATCTTCTATCTACTTATTAACATACTTTTCTTGCAAAAGAACCCTATTTTAACACCATTTGTCACATGTGATATTTTGACTAATCTAAGTACGAAATCTAGTCTAGAGAGTACTAACTACTGTGTGAATTTGTAAATATAAAAGAACTCATTTTTTAATCTTTTTTCTTTATAAATGCAAATGCTAATCTTTCCTTGATCTTTGTTAGGGGAGACAGGTGTGGAGCAAGAGGGGTACAATGATTTTGATGGCTTGGAGGTCAAGTAGGGGCCTATTCCCAGCTTCAATGATGATTTTTCTCAATTCGGACTCAAAATAGGCTACTACAAATTTCCTATAGGATTTACTAGTTCTACTACAAGATCGCTTAGTTCTCCTACATGATCACATGTTTTACTACAAGATGTTACAAATTACTATACGAAGTTATAATTCATCGAATGACCAAGAAAATTAAATCCAAATTGGATGGAACAAAATTTTTTATTGAGTAGTATTTCTTAGGTCCTCATTCCAAGTGGAATCACTCAAAAATACCTCTATTAACCCATGCTAGAAAAATAGCAGAAAATTGCTTGTCGAAAACCTAGAAATTTGTGAAATAGTGAACTAATAAATCTATAAAATGCCTAACCTAATCAAGTGAAAATGCATTGGGGTAACGTTTTTTATGAACTAGAATATTTTTTTGATCTAATACATGTGGAGCCAACTTGTTCAATGCTCATTAGCATGCTCCAAAAATTAATAGAAATTTATTGCTAGTTTCCACAAAGGAGTTCCAAAAATCTAGATTCGGGAATAATAAGACTAATCCAAGTAGCTCAATGATTACTTTGACCTTCCAAATAATTTCCAAGGATGAAATAATGATTTTGATTCTGAAAAACAACTTACATCAACCATTTAACCCAATGCTACAACAAGATATCATTAATACTAAATGCAGAAACAGAAAGAAATACAAATAAGAGATGCATGTGAATAAGAAGTGAAAAGAGGGAAATAAAATGATACAAAAGGGCTTTGAGGCTCTTGGGATGGCCAAGCCCAAGTAAACTTAGAGACCTATGGAGGAGAACAAGATTTAGAAGTTGAACATGACACCAATATTCATTATTTTCATCAATACAATTACATCCCTACAAGAAAATACAATGGAGCTACAGAAATACAAATTCTCTCCACAAGAAAAATAATTAAAACCTCCCCTTAGAGGAATATTTGAATTGGTACTTATAAAAAATGATTAGGAATCATTCCCCATGAATGGATGTAGCTTCCCCACCAAAATCCCTCGATTAATGGATCTAGTTCCCATAACTAGGAATCTACATAAAATCTCAGGGAACACATTCCTATATTTTCTCAATCATTAGAGTTCCACAATATGTGCCATAATCCGATAATATCTTGTTCATTTATTATTTAATAGTGATCTTTCTATAGTACGGAGCATGTCCGTAAATTATCTCCTTGTCAAAATCTTCATAATCTGCCCAATATTCTCATAATATTCCACAAAAACAAATAATATTGGGCACAAATATGAAATTATTCATAAACCTTCCTAATGAATATATTAGAGTTAAAAATATATTATCTAATACAAAAAAAGAGGTTTAATGTGCTGAAGGATAGTCATAGGCCTTAATTTATGTCTAATTTAGAGACCCATCAATCTTGATTCCCCCTTTCATTGTTTATATCTTTGCCACTGTTAGCTTCAGTGATCAGTAGATTTAATGACATTTTAAACCAATAGGTTGATTATTTATTTATTAGATATATGTACTGAGTTAATTATTGATTTACTATTTTTACATTTTATTTATTGGAAAAATAAAATAAAATAATATTCAAATGTTTGGAAAACTTAATACAAAGTATTTAATATTTATCCATTAAAATAATGATGCTTACTTATACATATATTACTCCAATAATACCTAGACTTAGCATTAGACCTAACTAAAAACTTAATACATTAAACTCTTGTTATCTATAATTGTAATTACAACTCACAATACTTAAATCCATAGACCTATTTATTTAGGTGTAGTTTAATTTATAGATGAAATGGTCTTCTCACAATTTGATCATTCAATCTTAAACAATATTGTGATTTTTTGTTGTTTAAAATACATTTTTGAATACATAAATGTATTCAGCACCCGAAAAACCTTTATGGCACTCAAATTCTACATATTAAACAATATAAGCTCAATTTTTTAAAAGCTTATATTGGATTTTGATGGGAAAAAATGTCATTTCGTCTATTAGACTACCCCATTTATTTATCCAATTATTAAATATATCCACTAAGCTAATTATTGATTTAATATTTTTACATATTGAAAAAATATAATAAAATTGAAAACATAATACAAAACATAAAACATTAAATTAGTGATTTCTATCTATAATTCTTTTATTCCCAATAATACCTAATGTGGAGACCTGATGCTAGGTCTAACTAAAAAGAGAGTAATTATTTTACTCTCGATAATACGTAACTAAAAATAGCATACACAATGCTTAATATTTATGACTTGTACTTTTGCTAGTAATTAAGTCGAGAGGCTCGGTCTATAACCGAGTATAATGTGTAATTGTGTTGGTCCTTCATCAAAGTTGAAATTTTGGACCAAAATAAAAAATATTGAATAACTATACAAATATTTAAATAATGTCTACTCATAAAAAAATTGTATGTGAAAAAATTTGTCAACACATGTTAAATCTGTATATAAAATGAAACTATGCTAGTTAAACCATACCTAATGCATAAACCTAAATCCATGCAGATCAGAGTGTACGGGTGATGCAGAGCCCACTGCAGTTTTTCTCTCTAGTTAACAACCCATCACATACCTACTTCGCCTCCCAATGTAGTTTCATGATCCCTCCGCATAAACCTAAAAAAACTGTGCCAACAACCAAATCATTGAATTAAAAGCAACTAAGATGTGATACCTTCAGCACCTTAGGAATCTCTCTCCTAGGCATATACTTATCATCAATTCACATGATTATTCAGTTATCAATTTTCCAATAATATAATATTGTCGATCTCAAAAATCTTATATTTGATACCATGCTATTTTTCTAATGAATTAGATGGCAAGGAAGATTTCCATGGCAGGAATAAGTGTAGTTGACTCTAAAAATTTTGTGATATAAACATTGATCCAACTATGCTACATTTTCACTCTCCTTCAAGTCTGAACACTTTTACTCACCTGTTTATGAGCCGCATAAAGTCGCTTTCACGTGTATCGACCATGGTGAACTTTGATATTTAGGAATTCTCCAGAGATAGGTGAATGGTATCAAGCTTTGCTATCATAGTGTAGAGTCCCAACTTACGGTGCAATGTCGGTTGCTACATCTCAGAGGTCTCCGTAGTAGTTTAGTGCAACTATCGGTATGTTCTTCCTGTGCGCGACCAATTACATATATCATTACAGTGCTAGTAATATATTGATTATCGTCCAGGTTCAACCCCTCAATCAAGGGTTGCAGTAGAGTCCCTTCCAACGGCTAGACGAGATATGGTTACAACTTTTCTGTCCACTTTTTGGCTTATTCATTGAGGGGAAAATCTAGATTTTCTTATAATTTACCCGAAACCATAGTTACCAAGTTCGCTCAAATTGTGGAAAAAAAATATGGAAATTCACCAATTTCTTTGAAGTGCCGAACAATTCGATCAGATTCATAGAATAAGGGGTTAATATAGCAGTTGAATTCTTCTGCATAGGTTAATTATTAGATCATATTAATTAAAAAACTATACCTCATCCAAAACTATTGTTTGATAGACATGAATTACAAATTGAATAGAGTTTCATTATGACATGGTGGGTAAACAATCTAAGAAAAGGTTGATGGTATGGTATATCGAAACGAATAGAAGGTAAAAATGTTGTTTTCATAAAAAAAATTAATTTTCCTCTATATTTAATGAACTTATATAAATATGAAAGATCCTTACCTCAGGTTTACAAGAATGATCTTGTTGTATTGTAGGAATTGGAACTAAATGTTGTAACTTGAAATGTTTATTAGATAGGAATAAGACTTTGTTGAAAATATTGTTGATTTGGTTCATGAAAATTTTCAAGAATTGATGTGACCAAACCAGGTTGATGACGTTGACTGCTTTTGCTAAAAATGGCCCTACATATTTTATTTGAAAGGAAACTGAATTGTTGCAAGAGTAAGAAGTAAAACTACTACAAGGATAAACCTAGTTCCCTTATGTATTCCATACTTATATGCAACTTCTATTAAAATTTATTCACTACCCTATCCTACTTGGAAAAATGAAACATTCTCTCAAGTATAGCCATATTTTCAATGGAGCCATGTGTACAACATATCCCAAAAGAATTCATGTTTAAATTTATAATATAACCTCTAACATGTACCTGAAAATGAAGAACCACCTTCTTGGATGAAGACGTAAAGAATCTATGAAAGGTGAAGTGCTTTTCTAGTTTGAAGATCATTTTTAGCCACTCCTTAATGTAATCATAACTCTCTTGATCTTCTTCTTCACCATTCTTTATTTGTACCTCTTCTTCTACCATATTCAATTTAAGATTGGCCTCTTGGTTGCATTAAATCTCCAATGATGGACATGGTAGAAATTCATCCATTTCTGCATCAAACATACTCCCTGGCTCCTCGATCTCCTTCAAATCTTCCACTTCATGCTAGCCATAGAATTTATGATTTGTTATTTATCTGATAGCTATCAAGATCTTTTTTTCTTTAATTGCAAAAATATCTCCTACTGCTACCAAGATCTGATAGATTTCCTCGAGTAACATCTTTCCTCCAACTTGTCTTGAGATTTCTTGAAGGCTTGTTGTTGGTATTCCTAATCCTTGTCTTGCACATGGACTAGTATCTAGTATTTTTGGGTTCTTATGGATATTCAAACATAAGATTTTTACTAAAAATCAAATTCGAAAGAAAGATAGATTGGACAACTCACATTACTAAGGCCCTATTGTCACCAAGTTTCCTATTGACATGAGGAGATTTTCTTTTCCTATGCATCACACTTGAAAGTAGGAACACTTGCATAAAATGGAATTGTTGACACAAGTTATCCATCTTTATCCAAAGTGACCTTTGCACTTAATCCTTGTATTTAAAAATGTAATCTAATGAAACTTTCACTGACCTACACAACAAGGATTTGTGGGGCACACTAGAGGTGGTAGCACTGGTTATTACTATTCATCTTCCCTCCCCTCCTCCTTAGAGTCTTAAATGTTAGGTAACTTAAGACAACCTACCTTCCTAAGCTCTGATCCCTTAAGCACCTCCCTAATAGCAGTGCCAAAATGTTGGGGAAAATATTGCGCATATCAATTCCAACCTTTAATTTTCATAATGAAGGTTCTTAATCTTATGAGGTACAGGCAGAGTATGTGTAGGATTAGATTTGGGTTAAGGAAACAAGAAATAAAGCTCACACTTGAAAAAATGAATTTGCAGTAATGAAACTATAGAAATTAATTACTACAAAGTTTATTTTGGTAAATGGGCTTATACTTCATTGGTTAACCACATTCCTTTTGTTGATATCAAGAAAATAAATTGGTCTTATAGTTACTATAAATACTGTGCCTTCACTTCCTAACTCTGTAGCGAAACCACACTTGTAGAAATGGAAAGAACATAAAGAAACAAGTAGTAAATGAAATGAACAACTGAGGAAATGACATGAAAATAAACTAGTTGGGAAAAATATACCAGAGAGACGGGGTCCTACCCCTCTTAGCATCTACTTCGAAGAGAGAATACAAGATCAATTTCTTTATTCTAGCCCCAAAGGATTACAATGAAATAATAGTCTTTCATTATCTTCTTCAATTCTCTAACTCTAGTCTCCAACCTCTAGGATCAATGATATCCTCTCATATTTATACAAATTTCTCAAAGGAAAAGAAAATAAGATCCGATCCAAAACAAGTGGATCTCCATTAAGCAATAAATCTCAGATCCCAACTATGTGGATCTACAATTAATTCAAGATCCATTAGTAAGTGGATCTTAAACCAATTCCAACTCCGACCCTATCCCAAAGAATTATCTAGATATTTTGATGGATGCATAAGCACAACAATATCAACGTCCTCAAATACCACATCCTTGAATTTATCTTAGAGAAGTTGTTTGTCAAATATGAAGGTGAAGTCTAGAATTTGGTAATTATAGGGAATTACAGGAAATTACTGAAAATGTCATCATGAAGATCCCAATAATAGCGCCATCAAATAATGTCTTTTTTGGGATTTTCTCACAATTCACCTAAATGATCTTCTTCTACAAAAAAACATGTTTTCGATTTTCCAAATTCACCTTAGTATGATTGGAAATCATGCCTGAAAATGATTACTAGAATATGTAAATTCTTGTAATTGTTGGAAATGGATTACCAAAAATTAGAAGCAACTTCTAACAATTAATGGTTGTTTAAATTTGAATTCTTCTCCTTTGGATGTTGTTATATGAATGAACTAAACTTACACAACCATCATTAGTACTATCATTATAAAACCTTCGCAAATCACTAAAAACAAAGGAAAATGTTATAATTAACAACTCTCTACCTTATAATTCTTATTGGATTATTAGGCTTATTAATGAAGATAGATATGGTGATAGGAACAACAGTTTGGATATAGAAGCAAGGAAAGTACATGAAAAATGTGCCTAGATGATGATGAAAAACATGTCAAAATAGTGACCTAACACCAATTGCCAAGGACGCCTTGATGTGGTTCCACTATCAATTCAAGAGCATGGAAGTACCAATTCAATTTGCACTACTTAAATAATAATAATATTGCAGAAACCATTTATTTCTCGCTTTTATTTTTATGTTGAATTACAATAAGTACATTATCATACTAGGTAGCACTAAGTTGAACTTCCATTTATTGTGATATTCAATATGGATATACTGTTGTCCACCTTATCCAAGTAACTTAGTTATGACCATCTTGAGTTACTTTGTTATTTTGTTCTAACGCAATACCAAAAGTCCACTTTGCAACATTCCTTCAATTTTGACATATCACAAGCAAATTCTCTAGCAACTCATCGACAACTTTTAGGAAATTTGGTTGAATATATATTTAAATGTTTTCTCATGCTTCCTCATAAAATCTCCATATAGTTGCTCAATTTATTTCAACTTTGTGTGGCTAGATGTTTTACAACTCAAGTTTGAAGAAATGGCGGAAATTTTTCTATGTACTTTTTTTGTTCGTCTTTGGTTTATTCTTTGTGTATGAATTGGGTCAATTTTTTTTCTCTAAGGGCTCCAAAAAATTGTGTTATTTTCTTTGCTTCATATAGAGAATCATTCCCATCCTATTATTGTTCTTAAATAAAATAATGTTATTTAGAATATTCATCTCCCTCATAAAGAGGTAATTAATGGTTGAAAATATTTCTTTCAAAGGACGTTTCTATGTTAACCTAAATTATAGTTAATCGAATCAACTATACTTTGTTGTTTATGGCCATCCACTACTCCACACACTCATTTTTGTTGTTTTGACTAGGAAATAGATTTCATCCATTTGGAGAATTTGAATTTTGTATTGTATAAAGACATATGATTGGGGTGCATCTCTTCATTACGACCTTGAATAGAAATTGTATGGAATTCATTAGATTTTAGGTTCGATAGTGGGCACAACAATGATGTGGAGTAATATATCGTCATCACCTTTGGTATTCAACTATTTTTTTTTTTCTAGAGTAAATTAATAAAAATATTGTCTATGACATTTCCATGATAATTTAGTTGGCACCACTCTAAAGAGCACCCGAAATATGCTTGTATATTTATGGAGGAATTCTCGAACTCTCAAAATTATTTCATAGGATTCTAGATGACTATGTATCATAGGTCTCAACTTACCATCTTCGCTACATTCATCATTATCTACTAATTAAAGAGAATTGATTCCATCTACTACCAATTGCAATTCTTCATTTAATTTAGGAATCATTGTGGCTCCATTGCTTACTACATCTAACTAGTCAGTGCCAATCTTAGATTGGTCCATGATTTTAGTTGCATGCCACTCTTAAGGACTCTAGTTATTGGATCAATGAGGGTTTGTTGCATTACTGAATTATGTATCTTAGGAGTTGTCCTCTTCCTTTTGTGTCACTCATTTATTTGAATCTCAATATCTATCTTGTGGAATTACATTCTGCTGCCAATCATTTTGTTTATTTTTTCATCCATTGTGTGCACTCTTTGTCTTATGGTTGACTTCCTACCCTTTCTTGTCATAGAAACTCTTTAGTGTATCTCAATAAAGGGTTATGCCATTTTAGGCATGTCATAAACAAATACCCCTCATAGTCTAGGCCCACTAATATGCATTTAATGATGTTGTTGTAGTCAAATATTCTTATATTTGCAGAAAGTGATACAATACTTCATGAGTTTTTTATAATTGAGGTTCAAGAATATTTCCCACTTAGCTTGTTGTTTCTTCAAATATGTGTTGCGTTCTCTTGCAATAGATGATAAAGGTTCAACATGTGATTCACATCTTTGTCAATCAGCTACTTATGAAGTAGAGTTGGAACTATGTACAAGAAATGTCATAAATTGATATTAATTGTTTTATGGCTTATTCTTCAGAATTTTTTTTTGCAATATTTTTTATTGTCTCATACAATTTTTTTCTCCCAAGGTTTATTAGTTTCAGTAAAAATTATTCATCCATCATAAGGTTATTCATGATTGGCATTTCCAATAGAAATTGTTGATTAGTTCCAATAGAAATTACTCATTCATGGTAAGGTTATTCGTGATTAAAAATTCTAATAGAAGATGTTCATCCATAGCAAAGTTCTTCACAATTAATATCATTTATCAAAATTTTAATTTCTTCATACATTAATTTAATCATTTTTTCATCGTTTCATTAAAGAATTGAGCTCTTTCCTATGCAATAATTTATTTATTTCTTTTGTTATATATCTAATTTTATATGGTAACACTCTCAAATATCTTCTCTATTTAACATCTATACATATATAAAATTATAATACAAATTTATAATTAAATTTTATAAACACCAAAAACCAATATTATAATTTTAGAAATTATAATAAACAACATTTAACATATCACATATATATAATATAATTAAAAAAAATATATACAGTGATATACTCACAAATACTATATATGTATTCATAAATAACATTAATTAATACATAATTACAATATTTCTTTAACTACTTTAATATAGAACACCCCACATTATCCAACAGTCAACCGACTTCATGACATGGTCGACTCATTCGCACACCCGAGTAACAATTACATCGTTAATTGTATTTCAAAATTGTGGGAAAAATAAGGCCATAAGAGTGACCCGAATGCACATGATATTCGACTGTCCAAATTGCTGCCACATCATCATCTCGTTAGGTAACTTTTATTATTGCATGACAGCATGTTTCTTACTTCTCAAGATGTAAGTGGGCAGCCTAAGTTCTATTCTTTCCTGAAGAATCATTTTTCCTAAAGAGTTAAATGGGCAGCCTCAGATCTATTTTTTCCCAAAGAATCCTTTTTCCTAGAAAGTTAAGTGGGCAGCCTCAGGTCTACCTTTTCCTAAAGAATTAATTGGGCAGCCCATTTTCATCCGGTCTCCGAACATTTTATCACAAAAATGTGATCGAGCAATTTCTATTTCCGCATTCCTCATCTATCACGCGCACGTGCATTGACTTGCATCTAGCACTCTTTATAAAGTGCAATATTATGTTGAAAAAATAAAAAAATTGAGGTGTCGTTTTATTCATTTCTCTCCTGCACTTTACCTTTCCAAAAACAAAATGAATTATACAAACAAAACAAAACGATGCGGCTTTATCCCATAACATCCCATTAAGATTATGACGACAGTAATGAAAATGACATCGTCTAATTGAATTGCAATCATCTCTTTATATCATCTTAGATCCGCTACCTGCCCTAAAGATGATAGCATCTTATCTTATGTCGGCCACATGGAATAAAGATAATATAGGTGTCTTCCTCATTATTCAATATTCTCTCATTAAGTGTAAAACCATGATTAACAATGTTCTTATAAATAAACTCGCTATATGCCTATTCATCTTCATATATTGTTTCATGGAAAACGTACCTTCTTACCGAACTCGTGCTTCTGTTGACAATGGTCCATTGTACATCATGGTATACTACATGGTATGTGGCTTCCAAGGTGGAATTTCCCTGTGAAAGATGGAAAGTTTGTGAATGACATGTTATAACATAACTAATCTATTGACTCGTAAGCTTGAGCCCTATATATGAAATGTAAAGGTCCTGGGAAATTCACCGTGTCAAACTCTTGGATTCTTATTCTCGAAACTCCTTCTAACAACTACTTACCATTTATTATTCTGAAAGTACATCATAGCAGAATGGATAGCCACTGATGTCGATGTCACAGTTTTGTAATAGAGTATTTTAACGAGAATACCACAAATTTGCAGGAAAAATCGCGGAAATTATACAGAAATTTTGGAAAATCGAAATTATAATCGTTAAATTTCAAAATTTTGGATACCTAAAATATCACTTTTATAATTATTTTCTTAGAAAAATAACTTCTCAAAAAAATTTGTAACCTAGATAAACAATGTTTTTTTGAGACTTTTTAGTGTTATGTATTACTCACAAAATAGGTATATCTTTGCCATTGTTAGCTTCAGTGATAGGTAAATTCAATGAAAACTAGTTTTTAGATAAACAATGTTTTTTTTGAGACTTTTTAGTGTTATGTATTACTCACAAAATAGGTATATCTTTGCCATTGTTAGCCTCAGTGATAAGTAAATTCAATGAAAACTAGTTTTTAAACTAACATGTAGATTATTTATTTATTTAGTTATTAAATATATTTATTTGAATTATTAGGATTAATGCATAAAATAAAATAATATTCAATGATAAAACTAGAAACTTAATACAAGATACTTAATATTTATCTATTAAGTTAATGATGGATACTTATAATACTCTAATAATACCTAGACCTAACTAAAAACTGAATACATGACACTTAATATTCATCTATAAAACTCTTCTACTTATAATTATAATTACTACCAACAATACCTAATACATAAACCTATTTATTTATCAAATTATTAAATATTTCCCCTAAACTAATTATTATTGATTTACTGTTTTTATAAAATATAATAAAATAAATAACATAATACAAAATACTTAATATTTATTTATTAATCATAATTACCTATAATTATATTAATCCCACTAATACTTAAACTAATGATAGCGGCCTATAATGATGTTACTCCCACTAATACCTTACGTACCTTATGTAGGTCTCCCACTAATACCTTTTGTAGAGACCTATTAAACTCTTGCTACCTATAATTATAATTACTACCAACCATACCTAATTCATAAACCTAAATCCATACCGATCAGACTGTACGGCTTGTGCAGAGCCCACTGCAGTTTTTCTGTCTCGTTAACAGCCCATCACATACCAACTCCGCCTCTCATTGAGGTGCCATTATCCCTCCACATAAAGCTAAACAAATTGTGCCAACAACCAAATCATTAAATTAAAAGCAGGTACCTTCAGCACCTTAGGAATCTCTCTCAGGCATATACTTCTCATCAATTCACATGATTATTCGGTTATCCGTTTTCCAATAATAAATACTGTCGATCTCAGGAATCATATATCTGATGCCATGCTATTTTTCTACGGAATTAGCTGGCAAGAAACATTTTCATGGCGGGAATGTGTGTAGTTGACTCCAAAAACTTTCTGATATAAACATTGATCCAGCTATGCTACATTGTCACTCTCCTTCAAGTCTTCACACATGTATTCGCTTGTATATGAGCTGCATAAAGTCCCTTTCACGTGTATGGACCGTGGTGAACTTTGATAATTAGGAATTCTCCAGAGATAGGTGAATGGTATCAAACATCGCTATCCCTGGGTAGAATTCCAGCTTAAAGTGCAATGTCGGTTGCTACGTCTCGTAGGTCTCCCTAGTAGTCCAGTCCCGCTATCCCTATGTTCTTCCGGTGCGTTACCGGTTGCATATATCGATGCAGTGCCAGTGACTTATATATTGCCCATCTTCAAGGTCCATCCCCTCGATCAGCGGCTGGAGCAGAGTCCCTCCTAGCAACTCGACGAGATATGCTTACAAACTTCTGCATCTACTTTTTGGCTTATTCATTGAGGGGAAAATTTAGCTTTCCTTCCAATTGACCAGAAACTCGTGAAGTTGGTATGCAATTTGTTTGCTTTACGGTCATAGAATAATACAATGTATAACTTTTTATATTGTTATATTTTTTTGTGATTTAAATCGTAGATTTAATATTTTGAATAGTTTTTTAACGTTACATAAAATTCTAATTATACTTTTAATATTTTTTTACTCTATAAAATTAATCAGAACAACAAAAACATAGATTTAAATTGATTAAAAACATATAAATGGAAACCATATTATATATATATATATTATATATATAATATATAATATATAATAATTTAAAATTAAGTGGAAATATTATATATAATTAAAGGAAAAAAAAACTACTTATTCATATTTTTAAACTAAATCAAATATTGAAAGCAAAATTTAGCTATTAAAAATATATTTAATTTATTAATATTAAACTAATATATTTGAACTCTATTAAATAGGGGTTTGGATGATGATGATGATGATGATGATGATGATGATGATGATGATTATGATGATGATGATGATGATGATGATGATGATGATGATGATGATGATGATGATGATGATGATGATGATGACGACGACGACGACGACGACGAAGACGATGACAACTAACAGTTAAAAATAATCAAAACAATAAAATACAATTTGTTGTAATGTAATTTTGTTTTTACTAATAAAATTGTGTACATATGGCATTAGAATATATAACATATAGATAGTAGCTATAAGTTAGGTTTTATTTTAACATATAAATAAAACAAGCTTTACAATTTTATAGTTTTGTTCTCGAAGGAGGTGATAAACAGAGATGTGAAGTGGACAAATTAATTGATTGTTGAGTCACAAAGACTTTCTTAAATTTTGGTGGATACATTAATTGATTGTTGAGGCACAAAGACTTGCATAAATTTTGGTGGGTAATATCCACTAAAAACTCTATACATTTACAGTTTTATAATGGTGGGAAGTGACTTTTGATAAGTATATATATTTACATCTTATTACCTAAACTATGGTGGGAATTAACTTATGGTAAGTATGTTATTCTCACGAGTATGATCTATTTCTAAAAAATTTATTTTTACATTAAAAAATCATTACAAAAATATTTGAAAACCATGTAGGAAGGTTGGAACAACATGCATAAACTAGCATTTGCACCAAATGTTGCAAAGGAAACGCCCTAAGGCATAAATTGAGAAACAATCTAAATAAGATGGAGAGGTGTGGCATAAATTGAGAAACGATCTAAATAAGATGGAGAGATGTAAATTGAGAAACAATTGAAATAAGATGGAGAGATGTAGCTGAAATAAAATTCTAATGTTGTATAAATTGAAGTTGATTTAGGGTGTGTAAGACTATATTTTTTTATTAATTATTGAATTAATATTGCAGATAAATCCCATAAACTTCAACCAAGCAATAGGTCTTATCAACTTCTTTATAAGAGGGCATTATATGAAGCCAATGAGAGATTGAGTGAGTCTCATGTGGTTCGGAAGAGAGCACTAAAGAAATGTAAGAGTGAGAAGTTGTCGACCGATGAGCTTGGGTAGGGCACAATTGAAGCTACTTAGAAGAGGGATCAAGGCCGACAGTCTGAACTTGAAGCTATGTAAAGACAACATGCTTTTGATACGGTTTCCTTGCAATCTTCACATCAAGAGCTTCAACGCGTCGACAGAAACCTCTCCATTTCGATGGATTTCAATTGGTTGAGAAAAACCTCTCCGTTGCGATGGATTGTAAGGACATCGCAGCTAAAGAGGGTATGGATGCAGTCAATGCTTCAAAGGCCAATGCCATAAAAATAGAGGAATTGTTTGCAAAGATATGCTTTTTAAAAGAGGCTCTCGATTCGGCATATGCATCACGTTCAATTATTGAAGATGAAAAGGAAGCTATTGCTGAAAAATGGGAATCTGAAACCAAATAAGCTTTTGCAATTGCAACTAAGGCTAATGAAGAGGTTCAAATGTTGAAGAAATAATTGACCAATGTCAAGGATATTGAGTTGAAGTTGTCTAGTGCACCGAAGTTGAGGTTAACATAACCAAAGAAGATGCAACTAAATTACTAGGTTCCCTTCAAGAAGTTAAAGCTGAGATCGTTGCAGCAAAAGCAAATGCACAAAATGATAGTATGAAAATTTATATTGTCAAAGATCCTCTTTTGGACAAAGAAAAAAATCTTCATCTAAGAATTCAAATGACAATTTTGTGTCAATTACAAAAGAAGTATATGGTATGCTATACAAGAAAGAATAAGAGGCCAAAGAACATGCAAGTAAAAGAATAGAGAAGGTCCTTGCCTAGGTGGAGCATGTTAATATCAAGGAAAGGGAAGCCTTGCAAAAGTTAAATGTGGTGAATTCAGATCTCAAGACGAGTAGGAAAATTACAGAAGAGTACGAGCATGTTAATATCAAGGAAAAGGAAGCCTTGCAAAAGTTAAATATGGTGAATTCAGATCTTGAGAAGAGTATGAAAATTACAAAAGAGTGGGAAAATTACAGATCAATCTTCAAGGTTGTTTGAATAGCCAAACTAACCCTAAAAGAAGATTTGAAGTAGTGGAAGGAAAGGGTAGTCAAAGGAAGGGGCATAGTACTCGAATGGAGAAATTAGCGGAAATATAACTAAATTAAATAAGTAGAGCTCACATCTCACAATAGATAAATGAGTCGAAACATAACTAAATTAAATAAGTATAGCTCACATCTCACAATGGAGAAATGAGTGGAAATATAACTAAATTAACTAAGTATAGCTCAATTTCAGGATAGAGTCTCATTCAACATATTGGAAGTAGGTGTAGAAGACTTGCAAGAATTATTAGATTAATTAGTATTCCAAATGCAAGCTTTATCATCGTGCTTATGAAAGTCTAGCATGTGCTCTCAATTATGGTATTCAATCAGGTGGCCATGGTTATTTAATGTTTTGGAACCAATAAGCCATTTATTTTTTGTTTTCAGGAGATAGACTTATATATACTTTATATTTACTTTCTAAAGTCGCCATAGGTTTAGGATATGAGAAAAAAGTAAAACCCTAGAAAGGGATCTTCATTGCTAGATTGATTTAATGCATTGAAAGAGTATGTGCTTCAACACATCAAGAAACCTAATAATGAGCGCCAACATTTCCAACCCTCCCAAATATTTGGAACCAACAACCTTCTTTATGAGCTTCATCACATTGATTTCTTCAAAACTAAGAATTTCATAACTCAGATTTTGATACATCTATTCATATTATTATTAAGGTAATTATAACTATTAATAAAATTTTAATTTTATATTGTAATTTAAATAAATACCAAATAAATTATTTTCTAAAAAATAAATATTAAATATACAAATAAAAATTATATTAATAAATTTAGCAATTAATTTTTTAAACTAGTAAAGAGCCACAATTTAATATCATAATTTAAATAATAGATCAATTGGTTTTTTATTAATCTCACAAAATTTATGAATATGTAATATTATGAAAAATCACATATTTTTCTTTCATATTATCACGGATGATCAAACAATATTATAACCTATGAAAAGGTTTCATATAACAAAGATTAAAAGGCATTAACACAATTTTTGACCACCATCTTTTTTAATATTATTGTTTTATATTTTAAGAAATAATTAAAAAATACTCGATTTATATTTTAAGGAATGATAAAAATAATATAATCTATGAAAATGTTTAATATAACATAATTAATTTTTTTAATTATTGTTTATTGTTTAGCATAATTTCAAGTCAGCATCCTTTTGCTATAAAGTAAAATTTATAACCAATTTTCTCATTTAGATTTCTTGGCAACTATAAACAAGTATTACAAATTAATGTGGCCTTATATTTTCACATTGCCCATATTGCCCATTTGTTCCAACCGGTCACAACAATTGTGATTGATTTTACAATCATGTTCTTGTTGTACACTCTGTTGAAATGGTGGATTTTTACCCATTTTTTCCAACCCGCTACAACAATTGTGATTGATTTTACAATCATGTTCCTATTGTACAATCTGTTGAAATGGTGGATTTTTGTTGAAATGGTGTATAAATTTGAGAGATCTAAGATGAAGGTTTTCATGTTGCGTATGTGAAGGATGAATGTAGCAAATTGGTTTCATCGAGTTTGTTGGCTCAAGGAATTAATATTATTATGTAATATCTTTACTTACTCTAATTTATTGATAATAATATTATAATTAAATAATTTTAACCTACCAAATCTAGTCGTTTATTAATCAATTATCGCCTTGATCCAATCAAGTCTAATATAGCCATTTTTCCAATCAAACCTAACCGTTTGGAAGATCTTCCATCCCTATTTAGCATGTAGCCATGCTCTGATTTTTTCAGCTTGTCCTACCATAGCCATGATTTGATTTTATCGCTATTTAACATGTAGCCATGATCTGATTTTTTCAACTTTTCCTACGATGACCATTCGGAAGATCTGCCATCCCTATTTAACATGTAGCTTTGATCTAATATTTTCAATTTTGGGAAATCCACCATCCCTATTTAACATGTAGCCATGATGTGATTTTTTCAACTTGTCCTGACCATGAACCACACTTCCATAGACAAAGATTTTATAATGTGATTTTTCTGTAAATATTTTTAAAAACTCAGATTATGGAACACTGAAGCTTAAATTCAAATAAGTATTAATAAGCTTAAATTTAATTAATTTAAATAAAATACAAATAAATTAGTTTCTAAAAATTAAATATTAGGATAATAAATAAAAAATTATTTATATTTAGGATTTATTGTTTTAAACAAGTAAAGTCATGTTTTAATTTCAATATTTAAAATAATTCAATTTGTTTTTCATATTTTAAATAATATATGATTGGATTTTTATTCATCTAGAAAATTTATGAACATGTAATTTGAAACATCACATATTTTTCTTTCATATTATAATGAATGATCAAACAATATTATAATCTATGGAAAAGTTTCATATAAAAAAGATTAAAAATCATTAACACAATGTTTATCACCATTTTTTTTTTTATATATTATTGTTTTATATTTTAAGAAATAATTAAAGAATAATTGTTTTATATTTTAGGGAATGATAAAAAAATATAATCTATGAAAATACTTAATATAACAATGATTAATTTTTTTTAATTATTGTTTATTGTCGTGTAAAGTAAAATTTATAACCAACTTTCTCATTTCTTGCCAACTGTAAACAAGTATTACAAATTAATGTTATCAACTCTAACCTTAGAAACATTTTGTGTAACCTAAAGATGCACTGGCCTTCCTTAAAAAGATTTTGTATAACCTAAAAATGCACTGGCCTTATATTTTCACATTATCTATTTGTTCCAACCTGCCACAACTATTGTGATTGATTTTACAATCATGTCCACCATAAATTTTATTGTACAAATTTTATTGTTGTTGTAATACCCTATAATATTGTAAATATTTTATTTACCATAGTTAAAAAGAAAAACAAACTGAAGGATGATCGTTATAATCTATTGTATAAATTAGCATTTTGTTATTAGTGAATAAAAATGAGAAATGATTTCCTAGTAACACAGATATCATGTAACTTATGAGGAGGGAAGTTAATGTTAAAAAAAATAGTTGCAAACCCTAACTGCCCCCCCAATCATGGATGGCTTCCAGGAAAAGGAAGGGAAGGGGGGGAAACTGTGCTATAGAGGATAGATAGTAAGGAAGGGGGAAAGAGCTTAACATGTCTGGTGATGATCAGATGGTAAGGGCACAAAGCACAACCAACTTGTCAAATATTGATTGTCTTTGAGTGAGCCAGGGGGGGAGATTTGGTCTTGAATGACAATCTCATGGTTGGGTGGATGGCTAGCTACAGAAAGCAGAGGTGACTTATTTCTTGGTGTTACTTATTGCAAGAAACCCTAGGTATGAAGCATTAACCGAGACTGCATCAATACCTGAATTGAAATAGAAGAATTTATTTCTGTGAGCCTCAGTTTCTTAGGATTATATTCAAATTGGAGACGCAGTGAACCCAAGGACTCTATATATTTAGGATCTTTAGACTCTAGAAGGGTAATAGTAGGGGAAATTCATTAAGAAGATGGTTTATCTCAGTGTAGAGTTAAAAAAAATAAGTTTCTCTGTTTGCTATACTTATTTTAGATTGCAAGACGAGACTTGCATTAGCCGACATTTTTGTTATCCACAATTGTTAGGTAGTAGGCAGAATGATTCTGTGACAAAAGGAGAGTATACAACTATTTAAAAATAGTACCATGCAATGGGGAACAAACGAAATAAGGCTCTCTATATTAATAAACTATAATAAAACAATGTTCTAGGAACACTGTGCATATTACAGACAGACATGTGAAAATAGAAACTACTCTTGCTTTCAAACTCCTTCACATGCTACTACTAGATGGCACTTGCCACATTCCAAGACTAAACAATTATTAGAAATAAAGCAAACAGAGTATACTGCCAAACATGCCTTTCTTAATGTTAACAAAAATAGGGATAGAGCCACTACCGTACACTATAGCCATCGACAGAACTAAAGTGCAGTAGGTAGGTTGTCCCATGGGTAGGGTTTGAGCCTCGAATATGCAAGAATCTAACCCTTGGTTGGGTCCAAACCGAAAAACTCTCCCGTAATTACAACCCTCCATTGTTATAATATATATATATATATATATATATATATATATATATATATATATATATATATATATATATATATATTTTTTAAATATATATAAGGAAATAAATAGAGCATCAGGGTTGTCGGGAGAAGATTTTAGGTTGCATTCCAAAGGGCAAGGTCACAGACCTTCTCCATCAGAATGCGCATGACAGTGGAAACAGGTCCAATCCTAAGTGTCGAACACATAGTGTACCCAAACAAAAGACTGTGCATTTATATAAATGGTAAATAAATTACATTACAGAGTCAAGCGCTGGCTGTGACCAAGGCTCCATAGATGAGAAACTACATATGATATCCATTACAGGCAAGTCCGTGGAGCAAACAGTCTAAATACATAAATTAAATAAAACGACTGTTTCTAATTTTACCACGAAACCCTCACAATATCACATTTCAACAGTAAAGAGAGAATGATGTCATAGCATAAATAAGCACAACAGTGCTATAAGAAAAACCTACCATAATGGTCGAGACATGTAACAAGATCTCGGGCTAGACGCCCAAACTTCATTACCATAAATAAACAAAGTTATACATTTAAATCAAAGAAACTCGGAGCTCATGACCTCCACTCAAATATCAACAGAGTACAAGCCTGGAATGAGTACCCTTCAATGGGTACTTGAGGACTTTCTAATCTATAATTAAAAACGCTTCAGTGGAGGGCCTCGGCCAGAAAATATTCATACCTAGAACACTTGACACGCGCAAGGAGGGTTTCCTTCGTTAAGGGATAGGTGCCCAACGTATATGAAAATCAAGCCAAGGAACGCATAGTTACGAATCAGTGATATGAATGAAAACCGTGGCAGAATAGTAGGAGAAAACAACTGCAATTGGACATAGGTCTTACCTATAGTGAGTTGAGCCACCAAATGTAAGCACAGTTCATTCTGGCACTGCAAGAAGCTCTCAAATACCAAACCAAACCTGCAGGTAGCATGAAGCCATGAACGAGTCAAGAGTTCATGCAGTAGAAAGGAGTGGTGCTCAGTTAAAGAAATCATAATGAAATCACGACAACGATTACTTACCTGTAGAAATTGTAGACCCAAATACCCTAGAAATTGAGCCAAGAACTGATAGGTCAACTCTTTGAGCTGCAATGCATGGACCAAACCAGAGCAGGGTCCACAAGGAGCTGCCCATCAAAATGAGCATCGTCATCTAGAACCCGGTAGTATAGGTTGGAAACCATGAAACTATTGCCACTATTGGATGGCAAGGGACGATCCTCACTATATATTGAAGCGGGATTACCAAGTGGGCGTTGGGAACTGCTCAGTTTGTCGGCCTCGTACAGGACGGACAGACTATGTTAATGACACCCGTTACCAAGCCATGTGATGATGGAAAACAAAGGAAAGTTACCATATGTTTCTAATGTCGTGTGGGAAAAACATGCATGCCACCCAAGCTGCGAATTAAATGAAATTTATAGCTAGTACGCTGGAAACATAAAAATCCAATACCACATGCAAATGTGTGCAATTGGTGAATTATTAAGGTTTCCAATCATTGTATTTATTGATCTAAATGTATCGTGTAAATTCCAGTAATGTTAATATCATAAACAAAAATTATTTGGGTCTAGAGTCATTACAATTGGTATCAGAGCGAGGTTTCAAAAACTATGGCCTATGGAGAAAAAAAGGAAAAGCAAAGACAGATAAAAGTGAAATCATTTTATTCCCAGTTCAATTTTGTGAGTTTTGTTTAAAAAAAAAAATAGTTAAAGCATTAATCCTCCTTCAGTCACTTTTCCTTAGGTTAAGTACAAGAAAAATAGAAGACTACCAAATGAGAAGAGTAGATAGTGTCTCACGTAGGTTTATGGCGAGTCAGGGACCTGTAGCAGGTCCTGAAAATAACCCAGAATTATGGGTACAGGTTGGAGAAGAGGCTCGCAATACGAATCTCATAATATTAGAGACTGTGCAGGAGTTGAAAAATGAAATGGCCCGACTGCAGGAAGATAATGCAAGGTTAACTCTAGAGCAAGAAAGGATTATAAAGAGCCTATCTGACAAGCAAAACCAACAACCACTGAATCCCAGTGCTGAGCAGCAAAGGGAGTCTGAGGAGAAAAATCACCATACATGACTCGAGGAGACAAAAGGAAGGGAGGAGGAATGAGAGAAACAATCTCATAATACTTTCGAGTAGCACACCTCAAAATGGCAATGGATAGAGTTGCAAGGGGAATTCCGCAAGATCAAACCGCCACACTTTGATTGGGAATTGGAGGAAGCAGTTGAGGCATGGTTGATTAATATGAATAAATATTTCTAGCTATATGAGTATGATCACAACCTCAAGGCACGGTTGACCATTTTCCAATTGCAGGGAAAAGCCACCCTATGGTGGGAAGAAGTTAAAATTGTAAGAGAGTAAGAAAAAAAAATATAACTTAGGAAAAATTTCAGAGGTACTTTAAGGAAAGATACTTGACCGAGCATTTCTATGACAAGAAGGCTAGGGAATTCCATGACTTGCGGTTGGGAGAGCAAACCATTGATGAATTTATTACTCGCTTTACTTCATTATTGCGTTACGTGCCCTATATTCGAGAGGAAAAGGCTAAAGTACAAAGATCCATTAGTAGTTTACCTTTGAGCATGAGGGAAAGAATCAAGTGAATCAGCGAACAACCAGGAAAGATGGATAGTGAAGGAACAGCAAGACCTCCAGTGCAATGTTGGGGCTGCGATGGGCCTCATTACGTTAAAAACAACCCTCAACAAAAGGGAACCAAACAGGTTTCCCAGATCCATGGAGCATCTACAGTTGGTGATGTAGGAGATAGTCTACCAAGCATTAATGCAGCCCTGGAAGATCGTCAGGCAGAGTACCAACCGACCATGGTGGAATTTGAAGGTAAAATTTCAGACCTTACTGTAACTATTTTAATTGACCGTGGAGCCACATTACGTTATATTAGTCCTAATATTGTGGAGCATTGTAAATTACAACCTATTAAATTTAAGAACCCATGGTTAGTACAGTTGGCTATAAGGGCAAGGAGATGAGTACATGCTAAGGTCAATAACTTCCCCTTAAAGATAGCAGGACAACCAGTGAAGGCAAATTTAAATGTGCTTCCCCTTGCCTCATATGATGTCCTAATTGGTATGGACTAGTTAGAAAAACATTGGTCCATAGTCAACTGTAAAACAAAGACTATCTATTACAAGGATGAGCTTGGAGCAAAGTAAGATATGTAGGGGATTAAGCGACCAGTGCAAATTTGGCCAATAACCGCTTCTTAGTTAGCGAAATGCATTAGAAAGGGATGTCAGGTTTATGCCATCCAAGTGGGTTATGCTGACTCGAAAAATAAAACAACCCTATTGGAAAACATCTCGATGATTCAAGAATTTACTGATGTGATTCCGAAAGAGATTCCCGGGCTGCTACCTAAAAGGGACGTAGACTTTACTATCGAATTAATGCCAGGGGTAGCCTCGGTATCCCGAGCACCTTACAGAATGAGCACAACCAAATTGACAGAGTTAAAAATGCAGTTACAAGAACTGTTAGACCAAAACTACATTCGCCCCAGTGTGTCTCCTTGGGGAGCTCCAGTATTGTTCCTTATGAAAAAGGATGGGACGCTTCGCATGTGTATAGATTATCGTCAATTGAATAAATTAACAATAAAAAATAAGTATCCTCTACCCCAAATTGATAAAATTTTCGATCAACTGAAAGGAGCAACAATATTTTCCAAGATCGATTTGCGATCAGGGTATCACCAAATTAGCACTAAGGAGGAAGACATAGCTAAAACTACTTTTAGAACAAGTTATGGACATTACGAGTTTGTGGTGCTACCCTTTCGGTCAACTAACGGCCCCACAAGTTTTATGTGTTTAATAAACAACATATTTCATCAATATTTGGATATATTTGTGTTAATTTTTATTAATGATATACTGATATATTCCCGAACAATGGAAGAGCACAAGGAGCACCTCAGATTGGTGCTGCAAACCTTCCAAGAACACCAGTTATATGCTAAGTTTAGCAAGTGTGACTTCTTTAAGGAAGAAATACAATATTTAGGGCATATAATCACAAAAGAAGGGATTGCGGTGGATCCCATAAACATAAGGACAATAATGGAGTGGCTAGTACCTAAGGATGTGGCAGGCATCAGATCATTCATGGGATTAGTTGGTTACTGTAGACGGTTTTTAGAAGTATTCTCGAGAGTAGCTTATCCTATCACAACCTTATAGAGGAAGGGTAGAACTTTCAAATGGACCCTAGAATGCCAGAAGAGTTCTCAGCAGCTTAAGCATCTGCTCACCACCGCAACCATTCTAAGCATATCTAATCCTAGCAAAGATTATGTGGTGTGCACTGGCGCAAGCAAAGAAGGTGTAGGAGGCGTGTTGATTCATGAAGGGAAGGTAATTGCTTATGAGTCCAGGAAACTGAAACAACATGAGCAGAAATATTCTGCTTATGGGAAGGAAACTTTTACTATTGACAGACCACCATAGTCTAACCAATTATTTTAGCTAGCCCACCTTAAATGCTAGGCAAGCATGGTAGGTGGATTTTCTAGGTGGTTTTGATTTCTAGATCAAGCATTTGAAATGGAAACAGAACCAGGTGGCAAATTCTTTAAGTCGGAAATTACAATGTTTATATGAGATTTATTCCATCGAATGGCAGCAGAGCAAGATATAGTATGTCAACAAATAAAACAACAACTACAAGCACCCCACCAACAAGGAAAAACAATAGGGTTATACTGTGGATGTTGTTGGAATGTTGTATTATAAGAAAAGGTTGTATGTGCCTAACCAAAACAGCATTAAGAATCTAATTTTGGATGAATTTCATAGAATTCATTATGCTGCGCACCCGGGGTATCATAAAATGATCACTGCACTTCGAAAAGAATATTATTGGCTAGCTATGAAGAAGGATGTGGCTGAGTATTTGGCACGGTGTTTAGAGTGCCAACATATTAAGGCAGAACATCAACACCCAACGGGGTTATTGCAACCATTACCCATTCCGGAATGGAAGTGGGAAACCATTTCTATGGACTTCATAATAGGGTTGCCTAATACAAGGAAAAATAATGACTCCATCATGGCGGTGGTAAACAAATTGAGTAAAGCAGCACATTTTATACCTGTGCAATCCACTTACAGAGCTGTACAAATTGCCCATATTTTTATGCAGAATATATTTAGATTGCATGGGCTACCAAGGACAATAATTTCGGACTGTGATGTGAACTTCACGTCGGTATTTTGGAAAACGTTATTTGCAGAATTAGGGACAAAACTAAATTTTAGTACAGCGTATCACCCACAAACTGACGGACAAATAGAACAGGTAAACCAGGTGATGGAAGACATCTTAAGGGCATATGTAATGCAACAACAAACTAAGTGGGAGGATTATCTACACTTGGTTGAGTTTGCATACAATAACGGCTATCATACTTCATTGCAAATGAGCCCTTTTGAAGTTTTGTATGGGCAGAAGTGTCGCACACCCTCAAGCTGGGGTGGACCAGAAGACAAATTGATGTTAGGGCTAGAAATTCTTAAGGAAATGGAGAAAATGGTTAAGAAAGTACAGTCTAATTTAAAAGCCGCTCAGGATAGGCAAAAGAACTCTGATGACTCAAAGAGGAGGTTTAAAGAATACCAAGTTGGTGATCACGTGCGTGAGAGAATTCAAGCAAAAAGGAGCACAATGCAATGGAGTGGGTGCACCAAGTTGGCACCTCGATATTTTGGACCATTCCAAGTCTTAGCAAGAATTGGGTCGGTGGCTTACCAGCTCGCCCTGCCAAGTCACATATGAGTCCAAAATGTCTTTCATGTCTCCGTATTAAAAAGATATGTTTATTATCCTAAACATGTAATCATATGGCAGGATATACATGTGATAATTATCTTCGATAGATCAGTCTAAAAGTTTTCTTTTTAAAGAAACTAATTTATAATGTTGCATGTTCCAGGTCAAACCAGAAGGAGAAATCATGGTCAAACTGCTAAACATTCTCGACCGGAGAGAAGTACTGCAGCGGAAGGGAGCTATTACCCAAGTTAAAGTGTAATGGTAGCACTTTGGGCTTGATGAGGCCACTTGGGAGGATGAAGAATTCATGAAACAAGCTTACCTAGGGTTTTTCATAACTGAAGGACATCATGACAATGTCCAATTTCAGGAGGGGGAGATGTAATACCCCCATAATATTGTAAATATTTTATTTACCATAGTTAGAAAGAAAAACAAACTGAAGGATGATGGTTATTATCTGTTGTATAAATTAGCATATTGTTATTAGTGAATAAAAATGAGAAATGATTTCCTAGTAACAAGGATATCATGTAACTTCTGAGGAGGGAAGTTAATGTTAAAAAATAGTTGCAAACCCTAACTGCCCCCCCCCCCC
>APFE030110194.1:0-44057 GCA_000404065.3 Pinus taeda | reverse complement strand
GCTTGTTTTGAAGAGCTGAGGTCTGAGACTTGCTTAGGAGGCTGGTATAGGTGGTGATAGACCCATACCGACTGCAAATAATCAAGGTGACGATATTTTTGTGTAACAATTGATCTTCTGAGACATCATTAATGGACTGATGTGCATGTGTAGCTCCCCCTGAGCCATCAGACTAGTTAATCTGTTGGTTTGGCACCATAGTAGGTTGCAATTTCAACTTTCAAGTAGTTTCAACTTTGCAAGTTGGTAATGATAGATGTGTGGTTTTTCATTTTGAATAAAAGTTAATTGTAATGTTGGTTTTTATGCAAAGGATCGCTAGAATGTTAGATGATCAATTCTTCTTTAGAGATTAAATTTGTGTTGCAATAGATCAGTTAAAAGTTTTATTAATAAGACAGTGTTAGTTTGCTTTAAAGTTTCATTTTAGCAAATGTGAAGAGCATTTTTTATTTCATTAGAAAAGAGCAAGAAGATTTTAATGTGCTAAAATCCATTTTCTTTGAAGAATAAGATATGAATAAATTACATCCTTAAAAGTAAATCTCAATAACTCAATCATGGACATTAACAATCTGATTTAATAAAAGGACTTCTAGCATATATAGTGCACTTGCACTTCACAAGCTTACCAACTCCAGTCCATAATTCAGGTAACAATTTAAGACAACTAAATTGACAAACATATTGGAGTCGTTGTCGGGGAAGTGTAAATAGAAGTCTTAGTCTTTTTCATTTTGATAAATTAAAAAAATAAATAACAAACAAACAAACAAACAACAAAAATAAAAACATGATATGCATAGGGAAAGAGACTCTAGGGGTAGATTTGTAGGTAAAGGAAAGATTTTAATCACAACATCACTCGCCCCACTATGACCTCGTAGTGCCACACCACCCACACAAACTCGAATTCCTTCCATAGTAGGCAAACACAAACTCCCTGAGGTATTAAGATATGAAATCCAACCTAGAGATTCACCAACTTCATCAACAAAAGCCATAATAGAAGACAAAGATCCCATATCCACAACAACAAGAGTAATTTTCCTATCTTCAACTGGAGAAAAACTTCTAGCTCAAGAGTTGGAAGCTCCTACTAAAGAAGAGGAAGAAGAAGCCTATTTTAACAAACCATTGATAGAAGAACCAGAGGAACTAGAGGAAGTTTAAAACCGAATCTTGGAACCAGAACCCTATATTAGTTCTAAAGAATCTACAATGGATGGAGAAGGGGAAGGAGAAGTACTTAATTCGAATGGTGAACAACCTAGGATTGGAGGAGGAAGAGGAGGAAGAGGAGGAAATAGAGGAGGTGGAAGAGGTGGAGGAAGAGGAAGAGGAGAAGATATAAATCCTCTACCCTTTGGATTTCCTATCCTCGATGAAGATACAACTATGACAATGAAAAATATCTTACCCTCTATCCTTCCAAACTTTCATGGACTAAGGAGAGAAGATCCTGAAACATTTCTCTTTGAATTTGAAGTCTTGTATAGATCATATGATTATCTGCATGATGCTCAAAACTTGAAATTATTCCCTGTAACCCTTAAAGATGCAGCATTAAAATGGTTTATGAGTTTAGGAATAAACTCCATAAGAACATGGGAACAAATGAAAACTACATTCTTAGATAAATATAAGGACTATTGTATGCCCCATAATTTTAAGGATGAAGTCTTTAAAATGGTACAGAAAGAAGATGAAAATCTTGAAGACTTCGTTGAAAGATTTGCTTATAATGTTAAAACGGAAAAATTAATAATCTAGATGAGGAAACTTTGAAAGCTCTCTTATTGAAATCCATTAGAAATGAGTGGATTGATCTTCTCAATCTAATGGGTAAGGGAGACATTTCTCAGTTGTCACTAGGAGAAATTTGTGAGTTATGCATACACATTTCAAGAGGCAAAGCAAGAACTGGGAAAAATCCAAGAGATCTCTTTTATCAAGGATTAATAAATATGCTGATCAGGTGCTCAGAATTATGCTCAAAAATCAAAGTGTCAGAATCTTATCAAACTTAGCTTTAGATTGAAGAGCTCGTCATTTTGAATCCAACAGTGTGAACGCCACTCAAATCCGAGTTCGTATATAGAAGATAGATCAAGTCAAAGTTGAAGTTTGACTTGTTTATGTGGCAGGATTGGATAACATGGCAAGGGTCCCAACGAATGAGTAAGTGCCAAGTGGTAGGTTTCCACTGAGTTCTGCATATCGCATATCTGGAAAAAAAGGAGGCACAGGTTAAGAATCAGCCCCCACAAATCGCATTGAAACCCCATTGTTATTATTTGGTACCACTGATAAAGTGTCGATTGTGATAGAGTGTCAGACTCGGGAATTTTATATGACATGATTTAATATCTTGGAGGATCTGCAATACCGTTGATATTATCATAGTGTGCCTCCGTGTTGAACTTCACTGATTGTGATGAGCAAGAGGTTCCAGACACGGGAATTTTATATGTTGCAGTTAATTATCCCATTTGGTTCACAACACTGCATCGCAGCGTTTTATTGTGATAAGAGCCCACAACACTTTTCAATTGCGATTGCGATAAGGCCGACAAAATATAACCCACCGAACATAAAATTCCTCGCTCTATTAATAGATTTTGGAGCAGAAATGGGGTTTTTGGTTGGTTTTAGAGCATTTTGTGGAACAAATAGTGGAAGAACTGGGAGAAGTCATAACTTCTTCAGTTCTTATCCAAATTGGATACAAAAAGAGGCTAGATGGCCATTTTTTAGTATTCTGAACTCATTGAGACAGGTTTTAGAGGCATTTGAGAATTTTAAGCACACTTTTGTTGTAATTTGAGCATAATAGAGAGGCCCAAGCCATTGGAAGTTGGACCAAGGAGATGTAGCCTAGGAGGGGGAAACTCCTTTATCATGTGCTTGTTGTGTGATGTATTTTGATGTTCTTTGCTATTAGTTTTCTGATGTTTAACATATATTTTTATGTTAAATTTTTTATAACATTTACATAAGAAACTCTCATGGGAATCATCTAATTAAGCAAAAGTATTGAATCCTTAAGAACTTGATAAGAAAATGATAAGCATATTCGGTTTTATTTTGAATGGGGAATTAGCACGGAATTACTAATCTGCTCCATTTCAGATCATCTGTAGTTGGGACAGTAAGTGGAGAAGAATTAGAAAATTTGCTTGATAATTTTAAAACAAATATTTTTGGGAGTCTTAGTGAACAAATTAACACCCTTAAAATACAAAACAAGCAAAAAGTTGAAATTTTTGCATTGTCCATTTTTTGCCCTAAGTGCAGAAAGAAACATACCTTGAGAGAATGTCCTATGGATTTAAAGAGTGTAGAAACTTGTGTTATATGTGCAGAAAATCATGATATAAAATAATGTCCCTCAATACCATGTCTTAAATATGTATATCAAGAAGAAGGAGTACCAAACCAAGTAGATCCTCTTTGTTTTATTGCTAAAATACCTTGGCAGAATCCACAGCCAAATACAATTCAAGTTTTTAACACTCAACCATTTTCGCAATCATCACAAGTAATTGGATTGCCCCACTGCCTTGGCAATCTTGGCCACAACCTTGGTCACATGGAAAAATCCTTATGGAAAATACCCTCAATATCCTCAATTTCCACAATTTCAACAATCATATCCTACTTTTCCTCCACAATATTATCATCGACCTGCTCAACAAACTCAACCTCACAATTTGAATCCACAACTTTCATTTCCATTTCCTCAAAGACCAAACCAATTGCCTACCCAACCACTTCCAAATCCCAACAACAATAAAAACTCGCAACTTGTTTATAATATAAAAGGACAAAATTTTCAAACTTACATGATAACTCCACTAGATCTAAACAATGTTCAACTTAGATCTGGTAGAATATTAGAGAAAAATTTCCCATCAGTTGTTATTTAGGAAAGTGAAAAAGAAAAGATCTCTGAAGAAGATAAGTCTCTTAATGAAAAAGAAAAAACTCAAAAACAAGTTAGTCAAACACATTCAAATAACTCAACTCCTATTATGGAACAACCTTCAATATCTATTTCAAACCCATCTTTTCCTGAGAGATTAAAAATTGATGAAGGGGTAGAAAAACATATTTTATTGGATGATTATGACATGTTAGATGAACTAAAGAATGTTTGCATAAAAATTCCTTTACTACAAGCCACTAAGGAAATACCAATTTTCGCAAAGACAATTAGGGAATTGAGCATAAAAAGACCAGGAAGAAAAAGAAAATAAGTCAAAAGAATCCAACTAGTTGGAAAAATTGTAGATATCATGATGGGTAAGAAAACAATTCAGAAATATCTTGATTCAAGAAGTCCCATTGTGAAAACACACATCAATGGTGTAGAGATCCCAAATACATTGATTGATCTAGGAGCAGCTATAAACATCATGAGTAAACAAACTATGAATCAATTAAAACATTCTAATCTTCAATATACACCTACATTGTTACAATTGGCAGATAGATCTGTAATAGTGACCATATTGAGGAATGATGAGCCTCATGATTACTTGATTTTGACACTCTCCTTTACTTATTTTTCCTTTCCTTGACCATCATCATCAACTCAATAGGCATCAAACTACAAGGTTTTTGACATGGTAAGGTATTTAATCATCTTATGTTTCATATTTCATAATGTTCCTTATTATTGAGTTAATATTTGTATTGGCTACTGAATTTGCATGATTCTGCAGCTAATCTTTGTTTCTATAGCCAATTCCATGGTTTACCAGGATCGAAGGTGCCAGCCAAGAGGAGAAAGATATGGACAAGTGGAGATTTATCCCCTTAATGATTTCGTCCTATTCATCTGAACCAGATCATAAAATGATTGTTCGATTGCGTGATAAAAGGATAAAATCAGTGTGGTCATTGAATAGGTGAGTGAGAGTCCAAAAATCCTATGCTTCACGATTTGCTTTGTCAAATAGAAAATTGTGAAAAATGATATCTTGGTAGTTGTTATAAGCTTAGTTTAGAATTTTGTTAGCTAAGGTAGGCATAAAGCCTCAAACAATTATTGACACGGGCTTTTCTAAATACCGTGCAGCAAACATGAACAGAAGGTTGATTTTATGTATGCAACAGTGATATTTTGAAACTCGGTTTTTACTCTGTTATGCATAGCTGACTCTTCCATTCAAGTTTTATGACCGCCTGTTTGTGGAGGGCCCCTACAAATAGCGAAGGTTTTGCATTCACATATCTTTTTCATTTGTTACAGTTATTCATACAATTTAGAATAGGATTGCAATCTTGATTTCATTCAAAGAGCGATAAGCAATATTTCATTAATCATTCCTTTTTCAAGTTAATGTATAATGATGTTAATGGTAATGTAATTTCTTTTCATATATTTCTTTATGATTGTCGAGTGTTTCATTTCAGAGTTAATAGATTTCTTTAGAGTTTCATTCTATAGTATTTCATTTTAAAGTATGTGTGATTTCTTTATGGTTTTCATTTCAAAGCATTCAATTTCAGAGTATGAGTGATTTTGTTATAATTTAATTTTAGAACCTTTTCAATAATGAGTGATTGATAATGATAGATGTGTGGTTTTTCATTTTGAATAAAAGTTAATTTCAATTTTGCTTTTTATTCAAAGGATTGCTAGAATGCTAGATGATCAATTTTGCTTTAGAGATTAAATTTGTGTTGCAATAGATCAATTAAAAGTTTTCTTAATAAGATAGTGTGAGTTTTATTTAAAGTTTCATTTTAGCAAATGTGAAGAGCAAATTTTATTTCATTAGAAAATATCAGGAAGATTTAATGTGTTAAAATCCATTTTCTTTGAAGAGTAAGATAGGAATAAATTGCATCCTTAGAAGTAAATCTCAATAACTCAATCATGCACATTAACAATATGATTTAATAAAAGGGCTTCTAGCATATATAGTGCACTTGCACTTCACAAGCTTACCAACTCCGGTCGATAATTCATGTAACAATTTAAGACAATTAAATTGACAAACACTACCCAAAGGTGATGGAGGAATACCAACACCTAAAAGGGATTTAGTTTCTATTGTGTTATTTTATTTCCTATAGTCTATCCAATTGAATGAAATATTAGTTCTAATAGAGAATTGAGAAACAATTGGTTCTTACTTTTGAGTTCCTTTCCCTTTTAAATGTACGGTAAATTGAATTATTGGTTAAGAAATATTGTTACTTTGTGCTCTGGTTAAAAACCCAAGATGTTGCAATTGAGGAATAATATTTAGAATAGATTCCCTAATAATACCAAAATATAGTAATTATTGTTGTAAATATTGGATTGGATCATATGATTCTTCCTATAAAATTTTCCTGTGTAGATATGAAGCTTGAGAGTCTTCAGAAAGAACAAGGTACTGATAAATTGGGTTTAGTATAGTTTGAATAGAATGAGAAGCTTCACTAGACAATGTTTCTAAAGGTTTTTGTGGAGGCGATTTTGATCCAGATGAATGAATTGTCTTATTTATATTTAAATATTTACCTACCATTCATTATTAGATGTCCTCATTCTAGCATGAAATTATTGATATGAAGGGAAATACCTCCATCATCTAGGCTATGACTGCTCAATGAAAGGTCCCAATTGGACCTACTCTCATTTGGTATTATAGTTCATGATTGATACATGGGACCAGTTATCCAGAAGAAGTAAGAATGAACAAAAACTCTCCAAATGGGGAAAAATCTAATTCAACATACTACTTAAAGGATATTAAAATTCAATATATATAATTTATACTTGCTACATATCCTGCCCAAGGTCACAAGAAAAATTTGGCAGTGGATATATGAGAAAAAATAGGTTATTAAGAAAATAGAAAAAGTTCATAAAAGTCAATAATATTTTAAGCATATATATATAATATTTAACCAACAGAGAATTATTTAGAAACTAGACGTACATTATCATATCTAACCCATGAACAATTAGTGAATCTAATTAGATGAGGAGGAGGATTTTCACATAATGCTAAATAAATGAGAAATCATACAACTAAAAAAATGTTTCCACATAACTAGTTACCTACATAGGTATATATTCATTAAAAGTATCTTGATATTATGAAATTATACTCAAACTGATAACAATATGTAGTTTTCGATACAAAACTTCTAACCATTCATACTAATGAAAAAATCATTTATATAACAATTACAACTAAAAATGTGGTCTGTTTTTTGTTTTTCTTCAACTAACATTTGAAAATAAGAAGATGACTCTACCCATGGGGACTTCACGGGGGGGGAATACCATACCATGTGTGCTCATATTCAGAGATATATATTGAGGGGAAAATGGCATAATATATTGAGCATATATTAGGGTTTAAAGGGGTTTTATATTGGCATATATAAAAAATGGAGCTCAAAGTTAATAAAAATAATATAAATGGGTATTAAAAAATTTTAATGAAAAAATGGATACCTACAATATTTAGTGAAAGTAGGGGTCTTTTAAATTGGGAAGGCGCACTAAAGGTGATTAGCCTTCCTCCTCTCAAAAGAAATCTAAGTCATCCTATAAACCACCTCCAGCTAAGAAAGAAAATGGAGCCCTAGATCTTGAGAGCCTCCAAAAGTTCCTTAATAATTTATCAAACTAAATTATTGACCTTAAAATGAACACAAGATAAGGGAAATCTAATAGAGGAAACTTTAGACCTTCCAAGAAGAATTTTCCACCTAAGCATACTCCTACCATTGAAGGATTAAATGCTAAAGGATTAGAGAATATTATTCAAGCCTTGATATTAGGGATTAACTTATCTTCTAGTGAGAAAACAAATGAACCAGATGAGAGTGAGGAAGGAGCAGATGTGGGTGATGATGATGCTCAATCCCCTCCTATCATGGTCCACTTTGTTCATCTAACCCATGATCTGTTTGAAGAAGACTATGAAAATGTTTTCATGAATTAGTATCCTTACAACACCCACAGAAAGACTATTGTTGATGATTCCAATCCTTCTACCTCTCTTAGAAGCAAAAATGTGAAAAAACAAGTAGAAATTTCCAAAAACCTTGTTGTCCCAGATTTGGAATATGATATTATTAAATATATCAAAAGACTAAAATCCAACGTTTCAATTTCTGAGTTGCTGAAATTTCCAATAATATAGTAGAAAACTCACCAAAGTTTTGGCTGAAATTTTTGGTAAAGTAAAGAAGGTCGCTCAAAATAATGAAATGACATTTTTTGAAAAAAAATGGGATAGGTCCAGTTTCTATTAAAAATTATCCTCAAATATTTCCCCCACATAGAAAAGAAGGCTAATGTTCCTTCATTATTACTTACTTTTAAAATTTATAATAGGAATGTACATAATTGTATGGTTGACTCTGGAGCTTATTCCAGTGTTATGCCTCTTTCTATCTGTGAGAAATTGAATGTTGACATTAAGCCATCTGAGGTCAAAATTATCCAACTCGATTATACAAATGTTAAGGTTGTGGGAGAATTAAATGGTGTGCTTATTAGACTCTCTTCTACTTATAGGATTCATCAGATAATTAACATTGTTGTAGTTGATATACCTGAGGCTTAAGGTTTATTTCCAAGCAGGGATTAGTCGCAATGTTGGAAAAATTATTTTGCTATTGATTAGTCACATTTAGCAAAAGGTTAACAAAATAAAATAAGGATGAAGAGATAATGGTATATGCATCATATTATTATTGAACTCAATGATCCTAATGAGCCAATCTTAATAAATGATTCTTCTATGGGTAGTTTTGATATGTTTTTTGGTAATTATACTGTTGAGGTTTCCCTTTTTTTAAATTAAAACAACAATCTAAACTTGTGTCTTGTACTAAGCTTATCACACCAGATAAAAAATTGATTGATGCTAAAATTGTTAAAAATAATGATGATAAAGTGTGGTCCTTGTATTTTCATGGATCTAAATCAAAGGAAGGTTTTGGTGTTGGTGTTGGTTTTTTGTTACTTGATCCAAAAATGTTCATTGCATGCAGATTAGAGTTTGATTGTACTAATAACATTGCAAATTATGAAGCTCTCATCCAAGGGCTTAAAAAAACTATTGATATTAATATTAAAACACTAGTTGTCTCCAAAAAAACATGGAGGTGGGTCTTTATTATGTCGCATTCTCTAAAACATGTTTTCAATGATTGAAGGCTTGTGGTTGAAGCTTGAGAACTTCTATAATTGATTGTCGTCAATCACCAAAGTGCAGGAATTCTAAGAAATTTCCTCTCATGATAATAGTAGATTCATTATTTCTTATATAGTTTTTATTTAAAAGTGTACAGTTGGAACAGTTTCTATATAAAGTGTGACATTCTCAAATAGAATCAAATTTGTGTTGAAAGAAATTTTTGAGAAATTTGAATTTTCATGGATTCTCCATTTGCAATATGGAATTATAGAATTGTTCCAAAGGGCATGTAAGGAATTATGTTTGTTCCATTTCTTCATCTTCAAATATGCAATCATTGATGATGCACTAATGAATGTGCATTTTTTAAGTTGCATTCATGTTATCGTTTCACAATTCTTGAAAATAGGATTGGACTCCTCACATGTGTCTCAGTTGCAAAGAATCTCCAACCTTCTCGATTTGTGTGTAGTATTTTATTTTTCACTCATTAATCCAAGGGAGAATTTTCCTTCAAAGTATACATAGTGTGGGAGCTCAAAAAGGTGGCAATTAAGTTCATACCCTTTTCTATGAGGCTTCCCCATATAATATGCTTCAAAAAGCACTTTGATATAACTTCCGTGGATGATAATATCCTTTGTAGTTTACATTGAAGTGTTATTTAGTAACCATCCTACATTGAAATTTGTTGACAAGACCCGTCAAAATACCATAATAAACTTTCTTCAAGTGATGGATTGCCTCATTGACACTCTTGAAGGTATTGATGAGCTCATGAAATCTCATGTCATTAGTTACTAAAGCATGACACTAACCAACAAGTATATAGTTGAGATGTGGGAGACCATGCATCCCCTCTTTTTTAAGGTCTATGCCAAGTTTCATGAGGACTTGGAACACACACACAAGAAAGTGAGTATCCCCAAATATTACAAGATCGAATCAGAAGTGCTCATTCAAAATCATTTCACTATTCTCGTCAATAGTATTTCTTGAATCCATGGAGCACTATAGTTCTTTGATTTGGAATTTTCAATTTGGACATAAACATGGCACAAATCTATTGTACCTTATGGCAGTGAAATTCTAAAACATTAAAATAAAGTTTCCAAATTGTCATATCAAAATTATAATTTTGGTTGACATATTGTATTTCATATCCATATTATTTAAATTTTATATGATAAACACTTATATTATATTTATATTTATCCTTAATTTGTTATTATAGTAATAATAAAAAAATATTATATTATTTCATAATTTTCTTTATTAAAAATACATATATAAAAAATTTTATAATAATTTTGTTACATAAATATTTTTAAAAATCTATTTTAATCTTTAACTAACCATATACCACTTTCAAATATTTTGGAATTAAAAACATGGCATGCTAATATATGTCTTACAAAAACAAACTAATATATATTATTTTATAATTTTGTTATAAAAGTATTTTTAAAAAGTTAATTTAATCTTTAAGTAATACCATATAACCTTCAATTATTTTGTAGATTAAAAATATTGCACGTATATGTCTTAAAAAAACAAACTCATATACTATTATATAATTTTCCACCCTTTCAAAATCTTGTACAGGTTTGGAGAAAAATTGCATTATGTTTTACATATGCCAAGGTGTTCGATCTTGTTGTTCCTTCCTTTATTCAATTTTCGGATAATCTACTTCAATAACAAAATAGTAAAAAATTTAGAGTTCCATTACCCTCCAATTATAAAACAACTAATGGAAAACCACACTTTTGGGGTTCCATTTCCATTTTCTCATTTAAAGGGAACCATTGCTTAGTGAAGAAATAATTTGCATCTGTTGTATTGGTTTTTTTTTGTATTATTTTAATGTCTAGTTTATAGTGGCTAGTGTATAATGGCTAATTTTGGCTAATTTTGGGTCAAGGTGCATTTCTGCTATTTAAAAAATTGGGATTTTTTATTTATTTATTTTTTTTCGTGAGAATTTCTTTATTAATTCTTTCTATCCAAATTTATACTCATCACATCTTCCCATTACGAAACGAAAAAAAAAGAAGTGAATCTTTTACCCATAAACCATTATATATATGATCAAATTAATGCCTATACCTTCCATATTTACATATAGGTTATCTAGGAAAACAATAAAGATGAGGGCGGCATTCTATCTCACCTAGTGTATGTTGCCAGAGAAAAACGCCCAAAGGTCAATCACCATTACAAAGCTAGAGCGGTGAATAAGCATCCTATGAACCTTATGCAAAGAATAAGTATTTTGACAAGTAAGACATGAATTATATCTATACTTATTGATACTTTTTTGAATTGAATCTAATTTGGAATTCCATTGATACTTTTTGTTTCGCGCAAGAGTGTAAGGGGTGATGAGAAACGTCGAGTTCATACTTAATTCTAGACTGCGATAATTTTGTGAACAATTATTGCGCTGTGTTTTTTCCTCGATTGTGATTCTAAAACCAGGCTTCAACAATCATATAATTTTGAGGGTAAGTATCAGTTCATCCACAATTTTGGGTTGAGAGAAGATGGGTGCTTTCCATTACATCCCTGGTGTGTGTATCATGGATCTCTCAAGGGCCCAGGTTAATCAAAATGACAGAGCATCTTAGCCACCCACAGCCTCAGGTTAACAATGGCAAGCCACCCCCCAGATCCCTCCCTGAGCAGACACAATGACTGCAATCCATTTTAGAGTGGAAACAAGCAACCATGGTGTGCCGCTTTGGTTTTAGCTACTTTGGCACTGAACTCTCGGGCAATATTTAAAACCATCACCGCGCCGACTTGTGGGAAATGTGTGTACCACGCAACCCTATCTGTGCAGACACTTGGAATGTAGCTCTACAAGCCGTGGACGCTGCCATATCAATGTGGGTGGACCCGTTGATAATGAAAACAACAAAACACCATTTATCCCACATGACAGACTCTGATTTATTTAGAATTATTTATAACTAGCAATTGTCCCAAAAGGTACAAAGAGAGGCCAATAGGATTATTAAATTAGAATTGTTGAATTTCTCTAGAAGAGATGTTGGTTCAAGCCTAACGGATGAGCAATTTGAGCTGGCTAAAGGCCTTCTAATTGTTTTTTATTATTGTAAAATTATATTGATAATTCATTGGTTTTACTTTCAAAAATTTGAAACAGTGAAACTAAATATGACCTGCCTATCTGCAACATCTAATCAGTATTAAAGTCTCACAAAGGCCTAGACCAAAGGCTAAGATTAAATTGTCGAGTTACAAAAGATAAATCACATAAATTAACTTACTTCTCTCATGCCTTCTAGTCTTAAATATAAGAAAGAAGTTATAAATAGCTTGCATGTCATGCATGTCTCATGCATGTCACACCCAAGCATATGAAGAGGCAAAACAATCTCTCCATAGCTAAGACACCAAGCTAGAAGACCTTCTGTATATACAAAATTCAACAATGTTAAATGGTTGGATGGTTTTATTAGCATAATTATACGTTGTTGGTGCATTAGAATGCAAATCTGGATGGCATTGCCCAGAACTAATTCACATTCCAAACACCCTAAATAGCACTAATAAATCTAAAAGTGATGACGTGTTCAATCTCTATACACCTCTGTTTTAAAATTTATGAATTTTGTTGTCACTAAATTTAGTGTATTTTCAGTCCTTCGATATCACTGAAACAAATATTTATGAGTTTTGTTGTCGCTAAATTTAATGTATTTTCAATCCTTTGATATCGTTGAAACTCTGGATGGTTTGGATGTTTATAAAATCTGAGATTCTAAAACAGACTTATAGCCTAAACGCACAAATTTAAGTTTTACAGCATGCTTTGATTTGTCTGGGCACCAAGTTCTGTAGAATTTTCTGAGATGTAATTGGATGCATTGTTGCACATGTAATAATATTCTGGAATACCCTATGTGAATGACTTTCCTGTTTCAAGTAACATGATAGAAGCATATGGTTATCTCATATAATGGATGGTTTCCAAGTATAAATTATGTTGGATAAGATTAATTTGATTACCATTTAATTATCTACAACATTTGTGTGTATGAAATGAACTAGAATCGTAAATCCATGCTTAAATTTCAAGTTGCTTAAATTTCAAGTTGAGACTCAAATTTGCATTTGTTTCCAAGACCATTTGCACATGTGTATTATGACTTCAAGCAAATAAATGAGCAGCCTGTGGATGTTCGCAAAGGTAAGGCGGAATTGAGGATGGAATTGAATAAGGCGGTCGATGTAAGCAGCATAGACTGTCTCAAGCATAGAAAAACTGCACTTTAACATACCTCAAAATCATGTCCAGATACCACTCTATGCACATTTATGGCACCTCTAAAGCGTCGAAAAAATACTTATTACAAGGTTGATTTGACATTTCAGATTCATTCAATTAAAAGAAAATACTCATTACATAGATGCTTTGACATTTAGGTTTCGAGCATTCCAGGGCTGAAAGGAATTAATCGAGAGAAAAATAAAGAAAATGCCCTATTCTGAAATGAAGGAATTGGGGTACCCATACATGTAATTGAATCCCTGTGCATTGATCATCCTTTACAAACTCTTCAATTGGAGGTTGTTGTCCATCAATCCTCTTGAATACCCTGCATGAGATTTGAGATAGTTGGACCTGCATTAAAATGGCTTAAATGAATTAAAAATATATTATCGCAATTGAAAAGCAGAGCACAAATGAATTAGTGATCATATGTACCTGAAATTAATGGGAGAGAGTAGAGCCATTATTGAGAGAGAGTCATGACAATTTAGTTGCTGTAGACCGCCCTTCCTTTGATGCTGGGAAGAAAACAAACTCACACTCACTTGGCTCAGATTTAGATTCAGAGATTCATGCACAGGCACAAACATGCATTAGAAAGAAGTGGCAATTCTCTCATTCGCATCAATTCTCTCATTCGAGTATCCTCCAAGTTCACTTACATAAATTTCGCTGAATTTTGGGAAATTAGTGTGTAACATGTGTGAAGTGGAAAGCTGAAAAGTGACATAAATGTCATAAAAATCTGTGTACAGATGTCAAAAGTTTTCCGATCGACATTCTTTTGTGCTTTCTTGATTTTCTGTTGTTTCGTTTTCTGGTTCAGATCAACGGTTGAAAGTGTCTCACCTGATCGAACGGAGCAGGGTAAAAGTGTTGATGAAGAAGTTGATGCATAGGAAGGCCTATCGGCCTAAATATGTCTAGTTAAAGAAATTTCATTCATTGAGAGACTCCACATGGCGCACATAGGTTGCCAGTGAACTGATATGTCAAGAGTATGCCAATGGCCGAGATATACCCAATCTGCTGCCACCACTTGGCACGCAGCCATTGGTCGAGATATACCAATATACCAATCTGCTGCTACCACTTGGCATTCAACCATTGGTTGAGGTTGTGCCACTTCATTAAAATTCTTGAGATCTGGCCACTCAACGCGCCACTTGGCACACATCCACTAGCCACTCTAGTATTGCCACTTGTCACTAACCCAATGCCCACTGTAGTGGCACCCCTTGTCACACATCCAATGGCTGAGATCTGGCCACTCGGCATGTTAGAGTCGGTCTTGTCAGTCCTCCGTCAGAGATCAAAACTCTTTCTGCATCTCATTTTTTGGTGTCTCGCTCCATTCACTCAGCTACATTCCGCTAGGGGCATGCCATAATCTGACAGAAAAGGTCATGCTAGTCATTTCCCCTCATGTCTGACACCTGCTGGCTTAGGTATTTTGTCAATGGTCACTAAAGTCCATGACAGTTAATGTTCGATCTTTTAATGGACGAGAGTCATTTTCAGCCATTAGGTCTAGGGATTAGTCAATTTGGTCTTCAACCATGTCCAATAAAGCCATGCAGACTAGAGGGAGACCCTTACAAAGTTGTGATTCAAAGATTTTCATCGTCATGTTGACAGATTACGACTGTTCTTCAAAACCCTATTTTGAAGAAAAGTCAAACAGTGTGTCATTTGTGATAATTTTCCAAAAAGGTCTCCAGTTGATCTCTTCAGGCGCAGTCATGGTTTCCTTGCCAAATGCCATGTTATGTGACCCCTGCAAAAAGTGCCAAAAATTTCATCATTCTAGCTAAAAATTCAAAGGGAAAAGTGAAATTCAGTGTTGAATTAAATCAGTGAAAAGTGTCAAAATAAAAAATTATCAAAGTGGGTTTTGAAGAAGAAAAAATTAAAGCCATGACTCCAAATGCCTTTATATACAAGTTTCCACAAGTAACAAAATCATTGTGCACACCAAGGTTATAGAGAAACATAGCAAAGTGATTGAGAGTGCAAAGCACGCGCTCAAGGTGAGTTTGGATTCGTTTTCCAGAGCGCGGCGCACACACAGAGGGGCACGACACACATAGAGAGCGCGGCGCACAGAGCGCGACCCCGCAGTGGTGGAAATCCATAGGCGCGACGCATATACAGAGTGCGGCGAACTGGGTTTGTTGCGCGGCGCACACCTACAAGGGCCCGAAATTGTTCCAAATTTGCCACAAATCGCTTGGAATTCCTTCCAATTGCCAGGTAGGGTCTATATCTTGGCTTGCTCATCAAATTTTGTGGATAAAATGATGGTTATGGCCATTTATAATTGCAACAAAAAACGCCTAAACCCTACCACTTGAAAACATCAAAGCCATTGCTCTAGGGTTGCAAACTTGTGGTGTTGATGCCAAGGCTCCTCCTCCCTTTCATTTTTCCCCTTCTTTCCATTTTTCCCTTTCCCCCTATCCAATTTTTCCCTATTTTCCCTACCCTAAAACATTACTAAACACCTATTCCCTATCCCCTCCACTCATTTGTCAACTATAAAACCCCAAAACCCTACCTTATCAAATCCCCAAACCCTCCTACATATCCCTAAACAAAATTTCCCCCCATAACCCCTAATCCCATCATATTATTCCCCTTCCTAACACTCCCTTTTTTGCATTGTTCCCCTTGGTGCAGAGTTCATATCAACACATAGTTTCACTACCATCATCAAAGGGCAGTCCAAGCACAATACACATACAGCAGTCATGGCCTCCGAGCATTCATCGGAGTATGAGATGGAAACCCAAAGTGATTCATCCTCGGAAGAACAGGCCCCCCGGAGACATCACAAAAGTGGTAAACATGTTAGGGATGAGCCAACCACCCTCACAGAACTGCAGGCCTGCCCTCTTGCTATGTCATGTTTCCAGCATCTATCATGTTTTGAGTTTTGTCAAAGGGTAGCTAATGTTCGAGTTCATCATGAGTTGACCCGCCTTTTTGTGCTTCAGCTACAGGGAGATCTCTCTATCTTGGCCGGGGTCACCCTCACACTGACACCTGAAACTGTCTCATTAGCAACCGGCATATCGAATGTTGGAGAACAGTGGCACAAGAAACAGAAGGTTGATCGGCAACACTATGAGCCTTACATTAAGGCTAGTTTCTTAAGGCAACTCCAAAGAGTTTTTCCATTCAGATATTTGAAAGATGAATATGCTCCACTCATGAAGTTTATCATGAAGTACTTCAGCTGTGAGGGGAGGTTCTCTCGTCTATAGGCCTATCACATCAGGTTGCTCATGCACTTTACCAGGGTACGGATGATGAACATCCCATATTTCATTTGCAGGAACATAGAGAGGATGAACACCTTCATGCAGCAAAAAACCCCTCAGCAGCAACTTAGCAGTGTTTATCACTTTGCTCTTATTAATATTTTGGTCGATCATCAGCTAGGATTACAGGGCATTACTTGGGATGACTTCATCTCCCGTGACCTCTTCAACACTTCACAGGTATTATCAGAGGTTGAGCTTGAGATAGGTGGTCCTTCTCATCAGTATGAGCACCATGAGACCACTACAATGCCAGTATTCATCACTTATCAGAGAGGCAGTAGACATTTGTTTGCAGCAGCAAAGCGAGTGTTATCTCCACCTGGGGTGGAAGGGTCCTCGCTTCCGACATCGGAAATATAGGTACAGGACAGGGGCAAGAAGCCCATGCATGACGAGGGGCCATCAGGTGAAAAAGAGGCTGACTTCATCCTCATTCATGATGATGATACAAATGTGGAAAGTGTTGAACTTAGGAGGAGCATCCAAGACCAGCAAACGAAGATCCAAGCCTTGTCTCTCAATTTGGAGAGGTCCAAGTGGATTATCAGGACCAGCATGAGATCATGGAGCTGCAACACATCCGTGAGAATCGCCAAGCTACCCAACATAGGAGGATTGAGCTCACTCCCTTAGAGCAAGAGATTAACAATGACCGAGAGTCTTGGCTCGAGCGTATCAACATCCACCTTGAGAGACTACTAGAGAAGGCTGACAAGGACAAAACCATGTTGAGGAGGATGGTTTATCACTACAGGGCACAAAACATGAGTCCAAAGGCTCGGATAAAGAGTTTGAAGGCGAAATTGAGCAAAACGACAAAGAAGCAAAGGAGGCAAAAAGAGCAAGATTGGCTTCGAATCTTGGCTAAAGCCTCTATGGCCTAGCATAGCACTTCATAGGGAACCTCCAGCCCAAATTTCAAACAATTTGGGGAAATTTTGGTCACATGACAAATTTTTGGGCACAACACAGGGTTTTTCTCCCTGTGCGTCGCGCCACTGGCGCGGCGCTTAGGATTGGGAGCTCCAAATCACAAATGGCTTGTATTTTTGGATTTATCATGAAAAACCATGCCTGATGGTGCATGGAAAAGAAGTTTAGGCATGTTTTGAGTCCCCAGGAGGTCAAAAAGACTCAAACAATGACCTCTCTGCCCCTATTTTGACACACAGGAAGCAGTCCTGGGATAATGAATTTTTGGAGGGGAAAATGAGCACCAAATGCAGAAATTCCACTTGGGTTGGAAAGTAGACAGTCCAGGCTTTCCAACAAGCACACTTGGGCACAATTTGGACTCCAGAAGGTACCTCAAAATCGCCTCCAAAGTGGCGCGACGCATATAGATTTGGGCACAGCGCATATAGACAAAAGGCCAAAATCACTTCTGCTTCGTGACATTTTGATTCGCGAATTTCTCCAAGTGGGCCCGCTCATTTACACTACACTTTTTTCAGCAGCTAAGGCAAAGTTTAAATAATATTTTCACTAAAGGTTGGCTTCTATCCAAGTGGCAAAGGAAGGCGAGCAGTCACCCAAGCCATTTGTCATTTTTGTAACGCTGCACCTGTAACTAATGGTTGGCTTTCCATTTCCATTTTGTAATGATTTTAAAACCTCCCCAACTCTTGGTCGTTCTATTTCCCCATGGCATAGTCTATTTATTGTATGCAAACCATTTGCAAAGGGTTGGTTGTAATTTCTGGGAGACTGTGGGAGGTTCTTCATTGTATATTTTGACAGAGAATTAATGAAAGGCAGTGGCTCTGGTTCATGAGATTCATGTGGTGTGAGTGTAGAAAATGTGTTCTCTTTATGTTTCATATGTATTTCTTTATGTTTCACAGTTCATTCATATTCATTTCCAGTGAAATTTTCTAAGTAAGATAAGGTAGAATTCATGTTTATTCCTCTGCCTGTGGGAAAGTTTCATGTTATGTGTTCTTCTTCTGTTGAAAAGGATTCATGTGTTTATGCCCTTTTCACCCTCCTAAACAATCTTTCCATTCCGCATTATTTCAAATTTAATTGCTAGACTTTCCCCCTGTCTTGCCTCACGAAGTAATCTGTGCCTTTGTGTTAAATTTTCTGCTCATACTGTTCGTTGGTCTCATATATCCTAGAAACTCAGTCATTTATAAAAAATTGCTTCTTGTTTCTATATTTATTTACCTAGCCTAAAATCAATATTCACTGTAAGTCACCTTAGACCATATCGTTTATTTATTCACTAAGCGTGACACGGAGAGAGCCCTCTCCTGTTCTGGTAGGGCTAGCTACGAGACTGAGCGTGGCTTGTGGTTACCCTGAATTTTTCCTTCCTTCAGCCTAAGGCAGATTTAGGTGCTAACAGAGTGGCGACTCCACTGGGGAAGAAAATGGTTTGCTTGAAGATTGTTTTGCCCTAGTACATATCTCAAGTTCAGAGCTGATTTTTGATGGTGAACAACGATCAGAGATAAGAAGGTTGAAATCATTCACTTGGTGACTCCATTCACTGAAAAATCTAGCAATCAATCCTTCATGGTGACTCCACTGCAGAGAGATCAGTAGCTTTGAGATTTTTTAAAATGGAGCGGATTGCAAGAAGATACGCTCCCATGAGCCGAGATCACATTCCAAGATTTCCAAATAAGATTCCAAAAGTAGATTGGTCAAGGAATTTGCCTACGTTTAAAGATGATGGTAGGAAGGATGCTGCTTTACATCTAGTTAGATTTCACATGCACATTGGCAAGTTGAAGGTTGATATTCCTGAAGATTGCTTGATGAAGATATTCCTTGCCACTCTAGAAGGTGAAGCCCAATCTTGGTATGGAAATTTTCCCACTGCTTGCATTTACTGTCTAAAGGATTTTCATGCCATGTTCATTGAGAGATATAAAGAATCTTATCCATCATTAAATTTAGTTCAGGATTGTTGCAAGCATGCTTATGGTTTTATTGAGAGCCTTGAAAAATATTATGAGGATGATAATTTCATGGATGAAGAGATCATGGAAGTCCTGTATGAAAATCTATTTCAACAGCATAAAGACGATCATGAAAATCTGCAGCAGTATAAAGATTTTAGTGCGGTGGAAGATGAAGGAATTTTGCATCTTGACGGTCAACAGGAATTACATGAAATGGATCAGCAGTATGAGGAAAACTTGTACACTCCTTCAATTGAAATTAATGAAGACAATCACTGTTTGAGCAAAAGGAAACAAAAGGTCTTATCTCCTTTGTCTGAAGACGAGATAGATCAACTCTTGCACAGTCATGTTCCAGCTCAAGCTAAAGTAGATTTGCAGTGCACACATGGTCAAGAAAGTGTTGGTGAAACTTCTTCCTCTTTTGAAAAGGATGATAGTCCAATGAACAACTTTATAGATTAGCAGGTTGAAGATGTCCATATGACTGAAAGTGATGAAAGAAAAAGGGTCGGTTCAAATTTGTCCATAGAAGAAGACAACATGCAAGGAAGTCCAGCTCTAATTCCAGAATGTGATAATGTCAAGACAGCCATTTCAGATGTAGATTCAGATTGTGATGACCAAGAAAACCTTGTACTAAGTCCCATGAAAGAGAACTCTGCTGCTAAAACCATATGGGATGAAGAAAACAGAGTTTTGAATTCAAATGTTCTCATGTCATCAGACCAAGAGGTAATCCAGTTAGTTCATGAGCACCAAGATGAGTTCTTTGTTCAAGTAAGTGAAAATCTTTCTCTGGATGAATATGTGGTAGATGATATAAATGATTGTGTTGGGTTTCAAGAATCTTTTGAGGTTTCTTTTCTCATCATTGATGAATGCAAAGACAATCTAGCTGTCATATCATATGAAGATGACCTACAATATATTCAGACTTCAGCAGACCAGACCATTCAGGATCCCCTTTCAGGCTCTTCCTCATATGTCTCATGTTTTGAAATGTTCTTTGAAGAGGAAATTTGCTCATCTATTTGTTCAGAATTTTTTTAAGACCAGGAACATACTCTTATCTATGAAGAAAGACCAGAATCAAGAGAAAAAGATACCTTGTTTTTCCAGCAAGAGGTCAATCTTCATGTTTTTCATGATCTAATGGAAAATCTGTTGCAGTCAGCAGTGAAGGTGATTATTGCAGTATTCAGTGATGAAGGAGATCATGGTCAACTGTGTTTTTGGATGCCTAGTTACCAGTATATGTTGTTGATTAGGAGATCTGATCAGGAGAATCAATCAAGAAGGCATCTGCTTGATTGGTTACATTGGAAGACACATTACACATGATTGTACATATTGCATTAGTATGCAGGTGGTTGTCATCATAATTTGAAACCCTAGAATCTTAATGGACTGCTGCCATTGAATAAGTTTTTTCAGTTCTTATTTTAGTTAAGTCAGTCATGAGTCATTTCCTTTTGCATTGAGTCAGTTTTCTCAGTCATGTTGGTTTCATAATTAAGTCGGTTTAAGTCAAGTTTCAATCAATAAATGCGTCAAATTCTTGTGTTGTTTGTCGAAATAACGACTCCATAGCCCAATGGATGAAGGCACTGTCTACTCACCCAAAGATCTGCAGTGCTTGACACCTCCAAGGAGCTGGAGCTACCATCCCCCATTGGAGCCAATGTTAGAGTCGGTCTTGTCAGTCCTTCGTCAAAGATCAAAACTCTTTCTGCATCTCATTTTTGGTGTCTCGCTCCATTCACTCAGTTGCATTCTGCTAGGGGCATGCCATAATCTGACGGAAAAGGTCATGCTGGTCATTTCCCCTCATGTCTGACACCCACTGGCTTAGGTCTTTTGTCAATGGCCACTAAAGTCCATGACAGTTAATGTTCAATCTTTTAATGGACGAGAGTCATTTTCAGTCATTAGGTCTAGGGATTAGTCAATTTGGTCTTCAACCATGTCTAATAAAGCCATGCAGACCAGAGGGAGACCCTTACAAAGTTGTGATTCAAAGATTTTCATCATCATGTTGATAGATTACCACTGTTCTTCAAAACCCTGTTTTGAAGAAAAGTCAAACAGTGTGTCATTTGTGATCATTTTCCAAAAACGTCTCCAGTTGATCTCTTCAGGCACAGTCATGGTTTCCTTGGCCAAATGCCATGTCATGCGACCCCTGCAAAAAGTGCCAAAAATTTCATCATTCTACCTAAAAATTCAAAGGGAAAAGTGAAATTCAGTGTTGAATTAAATCAATGAAAAGTGTCAAAATAAAAACATTATCAAAGTGGGTTTTGAAGAAGAAAACATTAAACCCATGACTCCAAATGCCTTTATATACAAGTTTCCACAAGTAACAAGATCATTGTGCACACCAAGGTTATAGAGAAACATAGCAAAGTGACTGAGAGTGCAAAGCACGCGTTTTAGGTGAGTTTGGAGTCGTTTTCCAGAGTGCGGCGCACACACAGATGGGCGCAGCGCACATAAAGAGCGCGACCCTACAATGGTGGAAATACACGGGCATGATGCATATACAGAGCGCAGAGCACACCACAAAGGCTCGAAATTGTTCCAAATTTGCCACAAATCGTTTGGAATTCCTTCCAATTGCCAGGTAGGGTCTATATCTTGGCTTGTTCATCAAATTTTGTGGATAAGATGATGGTTATGGCCATTTATAATTGCAATAAAAAATGCCTAAACCCTACCCCTTGAAAACATCAAAGCCATTGCTCTAGGGTTGCAAACTTGTGGTGTTGATGCCAAGGCTCCTCCTCCCTTTCATTTTTCCCCTTCTTTCCATTTTTCCCTTTCCCCCTATCCCATTTTTCCCTATTTTCCCTACCCTAAAACATTACTAAACCCCTATTCCCTATCCCTTCCACTCATTTGTCAACTATAAAACCCCAAAACCCTACCTTATCAAATCCCCAAACTCTCCTACATATCCCTAAACAAAATTCCCCCCCATAACCCCTAATCCCATCATATTATTCCCCTTCCTAACACTCCCTTTTTTGCATTGTTCCCCTTGGTGGCAAAGTTCATATCAACACATAGTTTCACTACCATCATCAAAGGGCAGTCCAAGAACAATACACATACAACAGTCATGGCCTCTGAGCATTCATTGGAGTATGATATGGAAACCCAAAGTGATTCATCCTCGGAAGAACAGACTCCCCGGAGACATCACAAAAGTGGCAAACATGTTAGGGATGAGCCAACCACCCTCACAAAACTGCAGGCCTGCCCTCTTGCTATGTCATGTTTCCAGCATCTATCATGTTTTGAGTTTTGTCAAAGGGTAGCTAATGTTCAAGTTCATCATGAGTTGGCCCGCCTTTTTGTGCTTCACCCACAGGGAGATCACTCTATCTTGGCTGAGGTCACCTTCACACTGACACCTAAAACTGTCTCATTAGCAACCGACATAACGAATGTTGGAGAACAGTGGCACAAGAAACAGAAGGTTGATCGGCAGCACTATGAGCCTTACATTGAGGCTAGTTTCTTGAGGCAGCTCCAAAGAGTTTTTCCATTCAAATATTTGAAAGATGAATATGCTCCACTGATGAAGTTAATCATGAAGTACTTCAGCTGTGAGGGGAGGTTCTCTCATCTATATGCCTATCACATCAGGTTGCTCATGCACTTTACTAGGGTACGGATGATGAACATCCCATATTTCATTTGTAGGAACATAGAGAGGATGAACACCTTCATGCAGCACAAAACCCCTCAGTAGCAACTTAATAGTGTTTATCACTTTGCTCTTATTAAGATTTTGGTCGATCATCAGCTGGGATTACAGGGCATTACTTGGGATGACTTCATCTCCCGTGACCTCTTCAGCACTTCACAGGTATTATCAGAGGTTGAGCATGAGATAGGTGGTCCTTCTCATCAATATGAGCACCATGAGACCACTACTATGCCAGTATTCATCACCTATTAGAGAGGCAGTAGACATTTGTTTGCAGCAGCAAAGCGAGTGTTATCTCCACCCGAGGTGGAAGGGGCCTCGCTTCCGACATTGGCAATACAGGTACAGGACAGGGGAAAGAAGCCCATGCATGACGAGGGGCCATCAGGTGAAAAAGAGGCCAACTTCATCCTCATTCATGATGATGATATAGATGTGGAAAGTGCCAAACTTAGGAGGACCATCCAGGAGCAGCAAATGGAGATCCAAGCCTTGTCTCTCAATTTGGAGAGGGCCAAGTGGATTATCAGGTATTTGGAGCAAAGGAACAAACAACTCAAGGACCAGCATGAGATCATGGAGCTGCAACACATCCGTGAGAATCGCCAAGCTACCCAACATAGGAGGATTGAGTTCGCTCCCTTAGAGCAAGAGATTAACAATGACGGAGAGTATTGGCTCAAGCGTATCAACATCCACCTTGAGAGACTGCTAGAGAAGGCTGAAAAGGACAAAACCATATTGAGGCGGATGGTTTATCACTACAGGGCATGAAAAATGAGTTCAAAGGCTCGGATAAGGAGTTTGAATGCGAAAATGAGCAAAATGACAAAGAGGCAAAAGAGTCAAAAAGAGAAAGATCCGCTTCGAATCTTGGCTGAAGCCTCTATGTCCCAGCATAGCACTTCATAGGGAACCACCAGCCCAAATTTCAAAGAATTTGGGGAAAGTTTGGTCACATGACAAATTTTTGGGCACAACACAGGGTTTTTCTCCCTGTGCGCCGCGCCACTGGCGCGACGCTTAGGATTGGGAGCTCCAAATCACAAATGGCTTGTATCTTTGGATTCAGCATGAAAAATCATGCCTTCTGGTGCATGGACAAGAAGTTTGGGCATGTTTTGAGTCCCAAGGAGGTCAAAAACACTCAAAAAATGACCTCTCTGCCCCTATTTTGACACACAAGAAGCAGTCTTGGGAGAATGAACTTTTGGAGAGGCAACTGAGCACCAAATGCAGAAATTCCACTTGGGTTGGAATGTAGACAGGCCAAGCTTTCCAACAAGCACACTTGGGCACAATTTGGACTCCAGAAGGTACCTCAAAATTGCCTCCAAAGTGGTGCGGTGCATATAGACAAAAAGGCCAAAATCACTTCCGCTTTGCGACATTTCGATTTGCGACTTTCTCCAAGTGGGCCCGCTCATTTACACTACACTTTTTTTGGAAACTAAGGAAAAATTTAAAGAATATTTTCACTAAAGGTTGGCTTCTATCCAAGTGGCAAAGGAAGGCGAACAGTCACCCAAGCCATTTGTCATTTTTGTAACGCTGCACCTGTAACTGATGGTTGGCTTTCCATTTCCATTTTGTAATGATTTGAAAAACTCCCCAACTCTTGGTCATTCTATTTCCCTATGGCATAGTCTATTTATTGTATGAAAACCATTTGCAAAGGGTTGGTTGTAATTTCTGGGAGACTGTGGGAGAGAAACTCAGTTCTTCATTGTATATTTTGACTGAGAATTAATGAAAGGCAGCAGCTCTTGTTCATGGGATTCATGTGGTGTGAGTGTAGCAAATGTGTTCTCTTTATGTTTCATATGTATTTCGTCATGTTTCACAGTTCATTCATATTCATTTCGAGTGAAATTTTCTAAGTAAGATAAGGTAGAATTCATGTTTATTGCTCTGCCTGTGGGAATGTTTCACATTATGTGTTCTTCTTCTGTTGAAAAGGATTCATGTGTTTATGCCCTTTTCAGCCTCCTAAACAATCTTCCATTCCGAATTATTTCAAATTTAATTGCTAGACTTTCCGCCTGTCTTGCCTCATGAAGTAATCTGTGCCTTTGTGTTAAATTCTCTGCTCATACTGTTTGTTGGTCTCATATATCCCAGAAACCCAGTCATTTATAAAAAATTGCTTCTTGTTTCCATATTTATTTACCTAGCCTAAAATCAATATTCACTGTAAATCACCTCAGACCATATTGTTTATTTATTCACTGAGCGTGACACGGAGAGAGCCCTCTTCTGTTCTGGTAGGGCTAGCTACCAGATTGAGCGTGGTTTGTGGTTACCCTAAATTTTTCCTTCCTTTAGCCTAAGGCAGATTTAGGTGTTAACATGGCGCACCACTTGTAACACATCCATTGGCCACTCTGGTATTGCCACTTGTGGCTAACCTAATGGCCAAGATCTAGCCACTGTAGTGGCACCACCTGTCACACATCCAATGGACATCCAATGGCTGAGATCTGGCCACTCGGCACACCACTTGTCACACATCCACTGGCCACTCTAGTATTGCCACTTGTCGCTAACCCAATGGCCAAGCTCTGACCACTGTAGTGGCACCACCTATCACACATCCAATGGACATCCAATGGCTAAGATCTGGGCACTCGGCGCACCACTTGTCACACATCCACTGGCCACTCTAGTATTGCCACTTGTCGCTAACCCAATGGCCAAGCTTTGGCCATTGTAGTGGCACCACCTGTCACACATCCAATGGCTGGGATGAGCTTGGCCACTGTAGTGGCACCACCTGTCACACATCCAATGGACATCCAATGGTTGAGATCTAGCCACTTGGCGCACCACTTGTCACACATCCACTAGCCACTCTGGTATTGCCACTTGTCACTAACCCAATGGCCAAGCTATGGCCATTGTAGTGTCACCACCTGTCACACATCCAATGGTTGGGATCTAGCCACTGGCACCACTTGGCAGACATCCAATGGCTGAGATCTGGAACTCTCGAGGAGCCACTTGTTTCTCATCCATGGCACAGATCTGGCCACTTATCACCCATTCAATGGTTGAGATCTTGCCATTCTAGTTACGCCACTTGTCACACATCCCATGGTTGAGATCTTGCCATTCTCATGGCACCACTTGTCATCTGGCCATTCTGGTTACGCCACTTGTCACACATCCAATGGCTGAGACGACTATTCTCATGGCGCCACTTGTCACACATCTAGTGGTTGATATCTGGCTATTCTCATGGCGCCACTTGCCACCCATCTAATGGCTTAATCTGGCCATTCCCATGGCACCACTTGGCACACATCCAATGGCCGAGATCTGGCGACTCTCATTATGTCACTTGTCACCCATCCAATGGCTCAAATTTGGCCATTCTCATGGCACCACTTGTCACACATTGAGTGGTTGAGATCTGGCCACTTGGTACCTATCCAATGCCTAAGATCTGGTGACTCTATGGCGCCACTTGTCACACATCTAATAGCTGAGATCTGGCTACTCTCATAGCACCAGTTATCACCAATTCAATGGCTGATATTTGGCCACTCTCATGGCACCACTTGTCGCTTATCAAATGGCTGAGATCTGGCCACTCTCATGATGCCACTTGGCACCTATCCAATGGCCCAGAGCTGGCCACTCTTATGGCGCCACTTGGAACCCATCTAATTGCCTAGAGTTGGCCACTCTGATAGCACCACTTGTCTCCATCAAATGGCCAAGATATGGCCGCTCTTATGGCACCACTTGGCACCCATCCAATGGCCTAGAGCTGGCCACTCTGATAGCACCACTTGTCACCATCAAATGGCCAAGATACGGCCGCTCTTATGGTGCCACTTGGCACCCTTCCAATGGTCGACATCTCGCCGCTCTCATGGCGCCACTTAGCACCCATCCAATGGCCGACATCTAGCGACTCTCATGGCGCCACTTGGCACACATCCAATGGCCGAGATATACCCAATCTGTTGCCACCACTTGGCACGCAACCATTGGTCGAGATATACCAATCTGTTGTTGCCACTTGGCATTCAACCATTGGTTAGGTTGCGCCACTTCATTACAATGCTTGAGATCTGGCCACTCGGTGCACCACTTGTCACACATCCACTAGCCACTCTGGTATTGCCACTTGTCACTAACCCAATGGCCAAGCTCTGGCCACTGTAGTGGCACCACCTGTCACACATCCAATGGACATCCAATGGCTGAGATCTGGCCACTCGGCACACCACTTGTCACAAATCCACTGGCCACTCTAGTATTGCCACTTGTCGCTAACCCAATGGCCAAGCTCTGGCCACTGTAGTGGCACCACCTGTCACACATCCAATGGCTGGGATCTGGCCACTGGCACCACTTGGCAGACATCCAATGGCTGAGATCTAGAACTCTCGTGCAGCCACTTGTTGCTCATCCATGGCATAGATCTGGCCACTTGTCACCCATCCAATGGCTGAGATCTTGCCATTCTGGTTATGCCGCTTGTCACACATCCCATGGCTAAGAAGATCATATAGAATCATGATTCCAAGTTTACCTCAAATTTTGGAAGTTTTTATTTACAATATTTGAAACCCTATCAACATTCAACACATCCTATCACCCTCAAACTTATGGAAAAACATGAAGAGTAAATAGAATATTAGAAAACATACTTAGCATGTATGTTATGAATCAACCTAAGAGCTGTGAAGATTTTCTTCCTTTGGTGGAATTTTCTTATAATATTAGCTATCAAGAATTGTTAAAGAAGAACCCTTTCAAAGCCATGTATCATAGAAAGTGCAATATCCAAATCAAGTAGGGTAATCTAGTGGATAGAATCACACATAGGCTAGAAATGTTAAATAAAATGGAATAGGAAGTCGCCGCCATAAGGAAAAAATTGAAGGTCGCATAAGAAATTTTGAATAAGAGACCATGTTTATGTCCAAATCAAGGAAAACAAAAGTCCCTTAAGAGTGGGACTATGTGCCAGGTTAACACCAAGATACTGTGAACCATCTCAGGTCTTGAGGAGAGTAGGGCCATTAGCATACAAACTCACCATTCCTCCCACAATGAAGGAAAATGATGTGTTTTATATATCTTTACTTAAAATATATATACATGATGTTAATTGTATAATTGATTGGACTTTGATACAGGTGGAATCTAAGGGAGATATCTGTCCAAAACCATAATGGATACTCAACAAAGAGGACGACCATGCTCCATGTAAGTCAAAGTGCAATGGAAGCATTTTGGACATGGGAACTAGAGGATTCCATGTAGAAGGCATACCCATTTTGGTTTTATGTATAAGTTTGGTTCTATGGAAAGTAGAACACAAAGGACAATTTTTCTTTAAGGAGGATGGGAATGTAACATCCCTTTTTCTCATTCCAAATTTTTGTAATCTAATTGAAAAATGATAATGTTGGAGATTCAACATGGATGGCATTCTCAACTATTTGATGTAAATATTTTGCTAATATAATTATAATTTTATAAAGTTAAAGATGAGTACAAGCATATACATATCTTCATGTCTGAAATAATAGATTGATTATAAATCTTATATGGGGGTTTGGGATGTTTCCTATATTCCTTGAAATTAATGTTCATGGCCCCCAATGTTCTAGTTGAACTACCAACTAATAAATAGTTTTGAGAGGAATGAGGAGAGGAGGTACTAAACTACCTAAACACGAGCTATCCACCTTAGAACGAATTCCTTGTTGACTCCTCAGCCTGAGAAGGGGACCCTCAATCTCTCATGCATGAAGTAGTGTTCATGAGGAGAAGGAAATTATTTTGGTGATTCTAAGTTGTTGAGTTTGGAGTATTATAGCAAGTAGAGACGTTAGATAAAGAAAAGAGACTTGAATTGTTGTAAATCCAAAATTACTATAAGCCAGAGACTTGTAAACCTGAGATTGGAATCTGGACCATATAGTCCAATCTTCAAATATATTAGATGAGGTTACAAAAGAGAGATTCCTCTACTTGAATCCAATAGCCTAAAAAGAACTAAACTATTTGGTTGTGTTTATACATGTGAAGCACTAAAAGAAGGAGAATCTTAAGGATTATAGAAAGTGGGAAGGAATTTCCTTCTATGTTGTGAAGGCCCTTAGTGGCCATATTTGTTGTTTGATCAACCTAAACTTAGTTCTTTGTGCAGTGACATCCCTATTTCGTAGCCAATGAAGGAAATGCTCCTTCATACTTTGTACATTGAATTAAACTCATTATTTTTATTCACTAACTGATGCATCCATAAGACATTGGATATGGTTGGGGGGTGGCTAGTTGTAAGAAATTTATAGTGTAGTTTTGCCTACAATTTGGTGGAAAATGGTCATCCCTTATTCGGTTTCCAACAATTTTAAGAGGAATATATAAGTGTATTCATTTGTTGCAAATGAATTGTATTTTTTCTCAATATTTTATATTTAAATATTACTTTGGATTCAATGTGTATGTGTGCAATGGTAGGTTGAGAGTGGTATAGTTGAAATGAATATTCATAATGCATGATCAGTGTGATGAGAAATTAACATAATTGGCCTGAATGATGAAATACATTCCTTTATGAATATAAACGTTGTGTGAAATGGGATCCTTTCATCTATGCTAAATGATATCATTATGTGTTTTATGTTCATGAATTCATAGGTTATTCGTGGTGTTATGTTTGCATGCCCATTTGTAATAACTTTTGACTTTTTGTGATGTATGGTTTGTTTCCAAAAGGGGAGAACTAATTGGTTGGTGGTCCTAGTTATTATTAAGCACTTGGTTAAATCATTATTCCCTATGATTTGGAATAAAATAGGTTAAGATGCGCTGGATAGGCCAAAGGAGAATTCTTCTTGATGTGAAAATTGGAAGCTTTTGTTAATGGTGGCACCCAGAAGTAAGAGTAGAAGCTTTGATGAGGAAGGAGAGATCAAAAGGAAATAACATCTAATGCTTAGTTTGGAAGAGTTCACCAAAGAAATATTAAGCTTAAAGGAAATCCTAAGGAAGAACTTAAGTGGCTAAGCGATCTCAGGTTTAAGCCTTGGTTTTGGCCAAAAAGGAAATTTTGTGGTTTTACCCTTGTAACTCAAGCTATTAAGAGAATTTTGGGACTGGGCCCTTTAGAATGAAACTATTTGGAAATTCAAGTTGGTATTCCTCATTGACATGGTGGAGTATTTGAAATTTGGGGTTTGGCTAGCCCCATACTTGGCCCTAGTTAGATTGATTGATGGGATCAAGGAGCAAGAGATGATCATAAAGAGACAATTAGAATATCAACATATCAAGCCCTTGAGTAAATGGAAGTGAATCATTATGAAAATTCCTTGTATAGCATGGCCCCAAGAAACAATTGTCAGTTGGAAGCATTTGATCTATTAACAAGGAGCATGAAGTGATGGCACTAAAAATTTGGAACCTCAAAACATCACACTAACCAAAGTATCAAGTACTAGGAGAACTGAGAGTTGATGTCATGATTTGATGACATGGTGATGCCATTTGTGTGACGTGTCACCTATATTTGACATGACAACCTTGAAAATATGAGTGGCATGTGGAACACATCAAGAATGCCACATGAAAGAGGACATGTGGTGATTGGTCATCGATGATGTTGATATAGACATATCAACATAGCGAAATTTCGGGAGGACTACATCTTGAAAATTATTATTGCCTTGATAACCATTTACATGTCAAACATGCCATGTGTCAAAAATTTCATCCTTTTCCACGTGGAAATCTATGATTGGGTGACAAATTTGAGAGATGTTATGTCGAGCTAGCCTCATGCCTATTGATTTATCGATGTTTTGAGTAATTGTAGTTATAAAGTTTTTGTTGAATATTTGATAAGCCATTTTAGAGTAAAGTTATATCAACATTTTATGGATTTAACAATGTATTAGCATACTAGAAATTTTTGTGCATATTAACATATCACTAGATCAATTCATCAGTATATCAACATATCAAAATGCTCAGGGTTTGGAGAATGCACAACTTGTGAAATCACCAATATGGAAAGGCTCCAATATAATAGGAAGCCAACAAACTTGGACCCATACAAGGGAGATACATGGCTAGGAGTTTCCACGTGGTTGTACAAATGATGAAGTGGGCCTTTAAAAGGGTGAATTTTAAAGAAGTTTTGCTAGGAGCTTAAATTGAGATGGAATTTATATTTTTGGAAAGTTGTCGATGAGCCAAAGATGATAGTGGTATCAGAAATGCAATTTAAGGTTATGAGAGAAATAAGTCTTTGATCCCATATTTGTAATAAACCTTGATGAAGAAGTCTAATTACACTCCACAACCCTAATATGACATTAGGTGTTCATGCTGTAAGAATATTTTGCACCGCTTTAGATGTCATTGAAACTGTTGAGGTGTGTCACCTTGGTATTTTTTTTCCATCCAATGTTTTTATGTGGCATCTTGTTTAAAACTTTTTAAAATGGGTGGAGATACAGTTTAAACACTAATTTGTTGTGATTATTTCCCTTTATCATATTAACCATTTTCTCTCCAGATAACTAAAATTTTGGGAAAAGATATCACTTTTTGACACTCAAAATGTATATGGAGAAATAAGTTGTAGTGTAAAATTTTTTGTTTTGTTTTATGCCTAAAGGTTTGACTTATCAAGTTACAGAGCAACAATAATAGTGATAAACTAAGGATAAACCTATAAAATAAAATATATTCATGCAAGCAAGTTAAATATATTATTATCAAAGAAAGATTATTACAACACGGATTCTATTAACTAATCCATTTAATACTAAATAGTTAAAGTTTATATATATATATATATATATATATTTCCACTAGTATTACTCAGCAATGTTGTTTAATATTTGCCTTTGGGGCCATGTATTTTGATTAATTTTGGTAGTTTTTCAGGCCAATCGTCATATGATCTTTTTGTTTAATATTTGCGTTTGGGGCCATGTATTTTGATTAATTTTGGTAGTTTTTTAGGTCAATCGTCATATGATCTTTTTCTTTGTATGGTTATCAATTATGCGTCGATCGTTTTCGGTTTGAATCAGTGTGAGTTGTTTGAATACCACACATCAAGTTTCACCCCATCGATGTCAACATTTTTGTGCCAATGAAGATGAGTTTCACATATTTTTTTTCACTTTCATTGCATTTTGATTTTTATTTGTTACAGCATATATCATATTTTGTCTTTCACTCCATCGATGTCAACATTTTTGTGCCAATGAAGATGAGTTTCACATATTTTTTTTCGCTTTCATTGCATTTTGATTTTTATTTGTTACAGCATATATCATATTTTGTCTTGTTGAGATATTCAATTAAATTACATTGTATTACTGCATATTAAGCTTCGCTCTATCTATGTCAACATTTTTGTGGCAATGAAGATGATTTCACACATTTTTATTTTTATTTGTTAGAAGCATATACCATATTTTTTCCATTGATTTTTATTTTTGGTTATTGAAGTATACAATTAAATTACAATGTAATATACAATATTTTGAATGAGAGGCCTTATGTTATTTTTTTATTCATTGTCTGAATGGTTTTTATTTCTATTTTTTTTGTTCATTGTTTGAATAGTTTACACGGCCAAGAGTTGCAATCATTATGGATTGCTTTCACAAGAAGCTATTTCTTTGTAGACTAATTTGTATTTATTATAAAAAAATATAAATGTATTCCACAGCTAAAATCTGTATTGATCCTTAAAAAAATATAAATGCATTCCAGAGCTAAAATCTGTATTGATCATAGAATTCCAGAGCTAAAATATGTATTGATCATAGAAAATGTCAAACAAACTTAACAAGCTTCTTGATACAAAAATATGTTGTCAAGCCAAAACTTTGAAGAGCAGAAGAACCTAAAGAACTCTATTTGTAAACGATTCAGGTAGTGTAAGCCTCTATGATAGACAAATTAGACATCAACAGTGAACATAGTACCTAATGAACTCTATCTGTAGACAATTCAGGAATTGTAAGCCTCTATGATAAACCCATTAGACATCAACAATAGACATAGTAGACAATTCAAGATCGAAGTGTAAGCCTTTATGATAAAGGCAAGAGATGACAACCGTAGACATGTTGTATAATGAACCAATTTTGATGCAGATTAAAGTTTAAATTGTGTCATGACACTATTTTATTACAGGTAATATGTCCTTGCATAGAATTGATGAGGACCTAAAAGACCCACCATTATTCACACCTTTATGAGAAGAACCTAAAGAACTCTATTTGTAGACGATTCAGCAAGTGTAAGCCTCTATGATAGACCAATTAGACATCAACTGTAAACGTCGTACCTAAAGAACTCTATCCGTAGACAATTCAGGAATTGTAAGCCTCTATGATAAACCCATTATACATCAACAATAGACATAGTAGACAATTCAGAATCAAAGTGTAAGCCTTTATGATAAAGGCAAGAGACAACCATAGACATGTTGTATAATGAACCAATTTTGATGTAGATTAAAGTTTAAATTGTGTCATGACACTATTTTATTAGAGGTAATATGTCCTTGCATAGAATTGATGAGGACCTAAAAGACCCACCATTATTCATACCTTTATGAGTGTTATTTTATTCCAAGTAATATGTCCTTGCATAGAATTAATGAAGACCTAAACGACCCACCATTATTCACACCTTTATGAGTGTTATTTTACTATAGCTAACTTTCACTTTACTTTTACAAGTAATATTTCCTTGCATAGAATTAATGAGGCCCTAAAATACCCACCATTATTCACACCACCACTATTTATTCACACCTTTATGAGTGTTATTTTACTATAGCTAGCTTTCACTTTACTTTTACCTTAAAAGTGAAGCTCTACTTCCACTTTCAATTTTCTACTTTCATTTTCATTTTTTTCCCAAATTTTCAATTTTTTACTTTTCATTTTCATTTTTTTCCAAATTTTCAATTTTCTCCTTTCATTTTCATTTTTTTTCCCAAAGTACTAGTAAAGTATTTTATTTTTTTCCCAAATTTTCAATTTTCTACTTTCATTTTCATTTTTTTTCCAAAGTTTCAATTTTCTACTTTCATTTTCATTTTTTCCCTAAGTACTAGTAAGTAAAGTTAATTTTCCCCCAAGTACTAGTAAAGTAAAGTTAATAGGTTGTTAGCTTTCATTTTTTCCCAAAGTACCAGTAAAGGTAAAGTGAAGAGGTTGTCAGCTTAGTAAATTCAAAAGGTTGTAGCTTCACTTAGCATTAAAATTGCAGTTGGTTGTATTTCAAAAGGTTGGTAGCTTCACTTAGCATTAGTTGGTTGTATTTAACAGAAAGTGCCTTTCCTTTCACTTATTTTACTTTCACCTTAGAAGTGAAGTTCTACTTCCACTTTCAATTTTCTACTTTCATCTTCATTTTCATTTTTCCCCAATTTCATTTTTCCCTAGTAATTTTCATTTTTTTCCCAAAGTACTAGTAAAGTTAATTTTCATTTTTTTCCCAAAGTACTAGTAAAGTTAAGAAATTGTTAGCTTAGTAAATTCAAAAGGTTGGTAGCTTCACTGTGCCTTTCACTTATTTTACTTTCACCTTAGAAGTGAAGTTCTACTTCCACTTTCAATTTTCTACTTTCATCTTCATTTTCATTTTTTTCCCGAAGTACTAGTAATTTTCATTTTTTTCCCAAAGTACTAGTAAAGTTAATTTTCATTTTTTTCCCAAAATACTAGTAAAGTTAAGAAATTGTTAGCTTAGTAAATTCAAAAGGTTGGTAGCTTCACTTAGCATTAATTTTCATTTTTTCCCAAAGTACTAGTAAAGTTAATTTTCATTTTTTTCCCAAAGTACTAGTAAAGTTAAGAAATTGTTAGCTTAGTAAATTCAAAAATTCAAAAGGTTGGTAGCTTCACTTAGCATTAAAATTGCAGTTGTTTGTAATTCAAAAGGTTGGTAGCTTCACTTAGCATTAGTTGGTTGTATTTAACAGAAAGTGCCTTTCACTTATTTTACTTTCACCTTAGAAGTGAAGTTCTACTTCCACTTTCAATTTTCTACTTTCATCTTCTTCATTTTCATTTTTCCCCAAAGTACTAGTAATTTTCATTTTTTTCCCAAAGTACTAGGAAAGTTAATTTTCATTTTTTTCCCAAAGTACTAGTAAAGTTAAGAAATTGTTAGCTTAGTAAATTCAAAAGGTTGGTAGCTTCACTGTGCCTTTCACTTATTTTACTTTCACCTTAGAAGTGAAGTTCTACTTCCACTTTCAATTTTCTACTTTCATCTTCATTTTCATTTTTCCCAAAGTACTAGTAATTTTCATTTTTTTCCCAAAGTACTAGTAAAGTTAATTTTCATTTTTTTCCCAAAGTACTAGTAAAGTTAAGAAATTGTTAGCTTAGTAAATTCAAAAGGTTGGTAGCTTCACTTAGCATTAAAATTGCGGGAGGTTAATAGGTTGTGTTTAACAGAAAGTGTGTTTAACATCGCTTTACTTTACTTTCACCTTAGAAGTGAAGTTCTACTTCCACTTTCAATTTTCTATTTTCATTTTCATTTTTTTTCGCAAAGTACTAGTAATTTTCATTTTTTTCCCAAAGTACTAGTAAAGTTAAGAGGTCGTTAGCTTCATTTTTTTTTAAAGCACTAGTAAAGTTAAGATGTTGTTAGCTTTTGTAGAATTGAGGCTTTTGTGATCCATCATATTTGTAAAAAGAGCTTCGGCGTAAATCACATAAGAACATTATTGTCGACGCCTTTTGAACCAACTAGTGTGGTTCATCGTCAGGACAAGTTGAAGAAACAGATCAGGCTTTAGCAATTTAAATAGGCTGAGCAGAGACTCCAACGGCTACATACCAGCTATATTTGACTCTAGGACCAAGGCCATCAATAAATTTAATCTTATTATTATTATATTATTATTTTACTTCTAGAGATGAGAGAAATTAGGTAAGATTAATATATATATAACGTAAATTACTCATTTATTAATTTATATAACTTAAATTATTCATTCAAAAGAAGCCATTCAAAGTTTTAAATAACCATTAATTTATTTAAACAAATAATTCGCTAATTTATTAATCTTACCTAATTTCTCTCATCTCTAGAATTAAAATAATAATATAATAATAATAAGATTAAATTTATTGATGGCCTTGGTCCTAGAGTCAAATATAGCTGTTATGTAGCCGTTGGAGTCTCTGCTCAGCCTATTTAAATTGCTAAAGCCTGATCTGTTTCTTCAACTTGTCCTGACGATGAACCACACTAGTTGGTTCGAAACGCGTCGACAATAATATTCTTATGTGATTTACGCCGAAGCTCTTTTTACAAAAAGGTTGTTAGCTTAGTAAAGTTAAGAGGCTGTTAGCTTCACTTAGCATTAAAATTGTAGTTAGCTCTGTTTAACAGAGAGGGCCTTTCACCTGCTCAGCCTATTTAAATTGCTAAAGCCTGATCTGTTTCTTCAACTTGTCCTGACGATGAACCACACTAGTTGGTTCGAAACGTGTCGACAATAATGTTCTTATGTGATTTACGCCGAAGCTCTTTTTACAAAAAGGTTGTTAGCTTAGTAAAGTTAAGAGGCTGTTAGCTTCACTTAGCATTAAAATTGTAGTTAGCTCTGTTTAACAGAGAGGGCCTTTCACCTTGGAAGACAGAGAAGGGTGGGTTTGAATATAAGTTTCTGACTTATTTTGTTTATTGATCCATTATTTCGAAGTCGATGCATCTGGTTGAAAATTCAACAGGCCCACATTGTGGCCACATTGTGGCATTGGGCAGTCCAACCCATACTCTCATTGTTTTGCTTGGTTTTGTTTCTGTTTCAATATCATTTCAGAATTTTGCTAATTACCTCATTAATAAATGTTAGTAATGTATGTTTACTTGGTTTTGTTTCTGTTCAGAATTTTGCTAATTAGTAATTACGTCGTTAATAAATGTTAAAAAGATTTATGTGGGGATGATGAATTGATATCTACTACTACAAGTTAAACCCTAAACTAAAACATCTTGAAACCCTACTCGTGAATTATATTTATTAAGTAATTTATGTGGGGACCATGACTTGATATCTACTACTACAAGTTAAACCCTAAAGTAAAACATCCTTAAACATAATTAGCGGGAAGCTGCTCTCATGAATTATTTTTTGAGGTGCCTGCATTGCATTCCTCAGATGAAAATGCTGCCCGGAAAAAGTCAGCATGAAATTAGTTCACAAAAATCATCATCTCTACTACTTTTGTGCATATATTCAACAAAATTTCTCAGTATTATCATTATCATCTAGCCTTTTTTGCGCATATATTCAACAAAATTTTTGATTATCATCATTATCATTATCATCTAGCCTTTTATTTAAATATATTAAAAAAAAATCTCAATATTATAATTATCATCTAGCATGAGAAGGCTAATGGCTTCAGCATACTTCCATCACTAATCAAGTAGTCCACAACCCCACACAAGCCACACAGTTTTGCTGGTTCTCTATCACCCTGCTTAGGGTCACACTTTCAGCCCTGCATGTGGTTCAATTTTTTTGTGCTCTATTCACTCCGTTCGCACCTTTTCTCTTCCTCTTTATTCACTCGGTTCGCTCTTCCTCTCCATTCACTCGGTTCACTCACACCACACATGCTCCCAGCATGAAAATTTCAATTTCTTTGGGTCCCTCAGGCTGTGTGGTCGATCAAAAGTGTCCAGAATGGGTACATGGCCCATAGTCCTGTAGCAGGAGTTAAACGATGATAATTATCTTTTTCATGACATCTCCATAGATATTTTTATTAAAATAATAATTATCTTTTCAATGACATCTCCATAGATATTTTTATTGAAATAAATTTAGTCACTTTTTAAGGATGTTTACAATGACTATATAGCATTCACCGCATACATAAATATTACTGATGGAAATTCGATGGCGTTTTAGATGGAGATATGTTTTGGATGTTGTTTGCGTGGTAAATTATTTAAAACCGTGAGGTGAACAAACATTGTATCTCAATTAACTTGTCCAGAGATTTACAAATATGAAAGACATTTTGGATTATCCTTTAATCCCTCCCTCGTGCCCTAGAAGAATATTTTATATAAAAACTCATGAATCTTGAGAAAAGAAACAAGGGCGAGGAAAACCAGAAATTGACAATTGGGTTAGCATAGTTTTGCCAAGAAGAGAAATCTGAAGGAACCAATATGGCATACTCATTTCTCAATATGGCATACTCAGTTCTAATTTTAATTAGAACTGCACGTAAGTTCCTAATTACAAGTATCAACGATACGATATGCCAGATAAGCAAGCAAACTGAAGTAACAGTTTGCAAATAGCAACACACAAAGAATTGGTGGTTGTATAGATAAGAACTAAGAAACTGTTGTAATAGTACAATGAACTCTAGTTCTCATCCAATTTGCCTTATAACACAATGAACACATCAGGGTTTACAATCACAAAAGTTAAAAGGAAGCTACAAAGTACAAATCAAAGGGCCACAAGAACGCTGAAATGTGTAATGTACAGTAACAAAATTGTATTGTTCTTTGAATATACAAGGGAAATATGATAGAAAGCAGTTTCTACAGTAGAAACAATCCCAAAAAGTGCTTGGTGTCCTACTTCTACTTATGTTATGTTAGGTGTAAAGATCTTGAACCTTGATCCAGACCAGAAGGATGTGCAAGGAATTGATCAAATTTATTTGATCAAAATAATATAATTTACATATTATTGCTCTATTATTTTGTTCACAAATCATAACCAATAGACCTTTACATCTTGCCACGATGTTTGGATAGTACAAGAAGCCAATACCGATGCGGGAGTTGTAAGACCCGCAACATGGAAATAGCCATCGCTGAATATACATTTGGGTTGCTCTTAGCATTTGGATGACAGGATTTTCCATGTACCCAGACCACAATAGGGGATCATGGATGACAACAACTTTAACCTAAAGCCCAATCTCCACAAATTGACCGACAAAACTTTACAGTACAATGTACAGCTCTATCTATCTAGGAATAAATTTGATATCCTCCCTGCTCGTCCCCAAGTTGCCCCGGGCTCTTTTCTTTTGCTTTTGGTACCAACTGTAATCAGTTACTCTATTATTGTTTTTATTATGCATGCCAGTTACTCTATTATTGTTTTTATTATGCATGCCAGGAGGAATGAGGATCTCTTCTCTGTTGTGCAGCATGGATAAAACTATAGAGAATTGTGATTGAAAACTAACAGAATACAGATCTTCAGCAACTGTTGCCATTGTTAATGCGGGTCTGTCTTCCCTTTCTCCCTGCAGTTCACATAATGTCCGACATGAACAAAAATTTCACATAGCAGTGACAGAATGACAAACTTCCCGGTATTTTCAGAGGGAAAAAAGGAGGAGAAAATGATATGGATGAACCATAACATAACACTGTGGCACTCTAGATAAATTAAAATAAAAATGGTTGGTCCCAGATACAATACCTTAGAAAGCACATATAATGAATAACAATCCTCTGCCTTTGAATTGGTCTCAATTAAGTCACTTTTCCTTCTTTGTTTTCGATTGTGGAGTAAGGTGAGTGCACAGCCCAGATCCCATCTGCCACAATCACACCTGCCACCGAATCTCCACCATTCAATCAGAGGTGAAGGTCCACTTGATTTAATTTTGGGCAAACCATGTATGTCTGCTGGCACTAGAGCTGTTATACTTGTCTTACATTGCCTTTTAAAATTTAAGTGACAGCTTCCATGTCCTTGACCTGGAGACTGGTCATCAAAAGCACATCCTGCTGAACATGGGGTAGAGCTGTTATACTTGTCTTACATTGCCTTTTAAAATTTAAGTGACAGCTTCCATGTCCTTGACCTGGAGACTGGTCATCAAAAGCACATCCTGCTGAACATGGGGTAGGGCTCATAGCGGAATTATCGCTGCATTCTGACTTGCAAGAGTCATCTTGATCCCGTGTATGTATTGACTTTGAATTATGAAGGCTTTATGAAGGCTTTTGTCAAGAAATTTCAGGCCTGGCCCTTCCTGGGCTCCAAAGACTAGTATTTCCATCTAAAGAATGGAATGCAGGCACTTCCAAAGATCCATAGTAGCAGCTTCCCGCTAGATGTGTTTCAGGATGTTTTACTGTAGGGTAACCACCCTACAGGGGCTAACTCTCATGTTCCCACAAAATTTGCAAACATAATATGCAAAGGAAGATTCTCTAGTTTAGATGATATGGGCAGCTATTCAAACTGAGACTCTTAGTTTTTCTATTCACATAATTTCCTGGTGCATGCATTGAACTTCCTTTTATGTTTGATTTTTCATATTGCAGCTTGACAATAGATGCCACTGATTTAACTGGTACATTAACATGCCTTTTACGACATTGAGGATCAATCCATGAGGCTGAGTTTGATTCAAGAAATGTTTCCTCAGTTGAAGAAAACTGTTGCCATTGATCATTTGAAATAATGCTCTGAAGCTTGAATTGATGACTCTTTGAAGACATGGTATTTTGAATATCCATGGAAGGCACAGATGAAGTTTCATGAATACACTTATTATGATCTATGTCTACAAGTGATAGGCAGGTACCCACTGACACACAAAGATCTGAACTTTCTCTTTGTATAGGCAAATCAAGAACAGAAGTACTCTCAAGTTCTCAACTATGGAGGCACGATCACCCACATCAATATAGGAACTATCCATATTTGTAACAGAAAAATCATTACAACCATCATCAATTTGGATGTTTCCATTCTCTTCAAAAGCCTCTGTTAGACGAGATCCTATGTTCATCGCATCTTCTGTTTTCAATATGAGCTGAGAGGCTGCACCATTTCCATCTTGTGCGACATCTGAATTTATCTCTGGAGTGGAATTTTTAGCTAATAACACTTCATTTGCAGCAAGACCTACAGGACATTCCTCTGTAGAACGTAAAAGAGTTGGACTAACATCTAGCTCATTAGGTAGTATGGAATTGTCTTTCTGAACAGTAACACCTATCCCTCGAAAATGGCAAGATTCAGGATTTGTACGAGTTGTGGGTGAAATTTCTTTGTATTTTAAAAGGGATATTTTGCCTACTTCTGAGCATTCTGTCATTACCATCATTCCCTCTGGAACATTTAAGTACTCATAAAGTTGAGATTGGTTGTATGACTTGGTTTGAGGATGTGCTGGAAATATTTCTTTTGTCATCATGACTTAAGATATCTGTAGATATAGCCTGTTTTTGTAAATGCGTGGCTGGAAAAGATGACTTGCACATATGGTTGGAACTGAAAATGGAAGCACAGAGAAGATTAAATGGAAGACGATGGGTCATCCTCCCTCCCAGAAAAAGAGCTAGCTTCACTCCTACAGGAGAAATTTGACAATTCCAAAGTTGACGAGTATGAGGATGTCTCACTTCACTCCTACAGGAGAAATTTGACAATTCCAAAGTTGACGAGTATGAGGATGTCTCACTTCAAGAGTGAGTGAAAGGTAACGTCACCTTCTGCGTCTCCTTTACTGCTACACCACATAGGCAAATTAGACCAGTCCTCTTCTCACAAATGCAGATCATTTTCCTGAAATATCTCTCCTGTTTCTGTGCTTTTAGGAGAATGATACGACTTTGAATCTAATTCTGTAGCGTCTTCTAACTCTTGTCCCTTCTCTCTCTTGTTTCCGTGTTTTTAGGAGAATGATATGACTTTGAATCTAATTCTGTAGTGTCTTCTAACTCTTGTCCCTTCTCTGTTGTTGTGCTACTTTGACAATTTTCAGAAGATTATTCGCCCATAATATTCTCAGCCACTTTTGGCAGGTTTTGTTTGACATGCACTACAGGTTTCACTTCACATTTTGTTGCTTCCATATCCTTGTAGGCTTGTCCTCTTTAACATTGTTCCAGCTCCTTCATATCATTTTGTCTTGAAGCTCTTTTGAAGTACATTGATGAATAGAAACCTTTATCACTTCCGAAACAAGACGATGGGTCATCCTCCCTCCCAGAAAAAGAGCTAGCTTCACTCCTACAGGAGAAATTTGACAATTCCAAAGTTGACGAGTATGAGGATGTCTCACTTCCAGAGTGAGTGAAAGGTAACGTCACCTTCTGCGTCTCCTTTACTGCTACACCACATAGGCAAATTAGACCAGTCCTCTTCTCACAAATCCAGATCATTTTCCTGAAATATCTCTCCTGTTTCAGTGCTTTTAGGAGAATGATACGACTTTGAATCTAATTCTGTAGCGTCTTCTAACTCTTGTCCCTTCTCTCTCCTGTTTCCGTGTTTTTAGGAGAATGATATGACTTTGAATCTAATTTTGTAGTGTCTTCTAACTCTTGTCCCTTCTCTGTTGTTGTGCTACTTTGACAATTTTCAGAAGATTATTCGCCCATAATATTCTCAGCCACTTTTGGCAGGTTTTGTTTGACATGCACTACAGGTTTCACTTCACATTTTGTTGCTTCCATATCCTTGTAGGCTTGTCCTCTTTAACATTGTTCCAGCTCCTTCATATCATTTTGTCTTGAAGCTCTTTTGAAGTACATTGATGAATAGAAACCTTTATCACTTCCGAAACATCTTCACCATGCACTTTCTAGTAAAAATGTTAGGACCCATTATCTTCAATGGCATGTTATCACAAGAACGCTTGAGATGAGAAATACCCAGATTATGCCCTGAAAAGATACAAACTGGTGGTTCTTTCTGTGACCTATCCCTAGCTAGTTTCTCAACAATAGCTTTCACCTTTTTCTGAGTGGCTTCCATCTTTATATGAAACCCTCCTTGCTTGAGATGAGAGATACCCAGATTATGCCCTGAAAAGATACAAACTGGTGGTTCTTTCAGTGACCTATCCCTAGCCAGTTTCTCAACAATAGCTTTCACCTTTTTCTCAGGAAGACTAATTTGAGTGGCTTCATCTTTATATGAAACCCTCCTTTTTCTTTTTCATGAATAGAAGATTTTGATATCATGAAATAGAAGAATAGAATATTCTGATATCATGAAATAGAAGATTTTGATATCATTGGGCATGGACTGTTTGTTGCGCCAAGTCTCATCATAAGTCGTCAAACTGGTCATAGATAAGAATATTTTGATATCATGAAATAGAAGATTTTGATATCATTGGGCATGGACTGTTTGTTGCGCCAAGTCTCATCATAAGTCGTCAAACAGGTCATAGATTTTGGGTATACTATGATTGGGCATGGACTGTTTGTTGCGCCAAGTCTCATCATAAGTCGTCAAAATGGTCATAGATTTTGGGTATACTATGCCCACATGATGGATTTTGTTCAATAGCGCACAATGCTTGACTTGCACAACATAAATCCCGTTTGTTAATAATATCTGGAGCATTAAAAAACACATTTTCCTTCACAATGAAGGAACATATAAACCCTCAAATTGAATATTCAAATTGAATATTCAAAATGAAGGAACATATCAACCCTCAAAATTGAAAATATCCATGTTGACAAGTAGTGGAAAGACTGCACTGCAAGAAATAAGTTGAAAGACATATAAACCCTCAAAATTGAAAATATCTATGTTTACAAGTAGTGGAAAGACAGGACTGTAAGGAATAAATTGTCTAGTTTACAAGT
>APFE030110193.1:0-18568 GCA_000404065.3 Pinus taeda | reverse complement strand
ACAGGCAATCTTGGCTTCTCTCCAGCCTTCCTCTCTACCCTCCAAGCTCCTATTTCCTTTCGTTGTTCCTTGTGGATGATTTGCCTCTTACCACGTGGAAAACAAAGCCTTCAAAACTATGCAATCCTCAAGGATGAATCCTTGATTGCATGCATGAGTTTTCTCCATGAGAAAATACATGCAACTGATAGTACACTATCCTTGAACATTAATATCAACCAGGTATTTCTCAGAATAGACATGCATGAGTTTCTGATGAGGGAATATTCAATTAACTGGAGTAGCACTAGTTGAGTGCATTAATGCATTAACTGTCTGTTAACTCACTATTAGTTCCTCAAAGAGTTTGGAACTAATTTAACTGGACTTAACTCAGTAAACTGAGTTAACTAATTACATCTCAAATATAACTCAATCTTATCTCCTTAATTTAAGGGATAACTCTTGCATGACTTCAAAAAGACTTCTAACTTGAATTTCTCCAACTAATTAATTTAAAATAAATAAATTAATTAATTATTTCCATGTAGCCGCTAAGACTAAATTTGATTTTAATTCACAATTTAATTCAAGGACAAATTAAATTGGAATATTCTTGTTGCCATATTTCAACATTGGTAATTGTGGCTTGCACACTAGTGGTAGCCAGTGATCAGATGTAAACAAAGATTTACAAATTAATAAGAAAGACAAAGACAAAGACTATCAACCGATGGTGGTTTTTACCCTTTTTGTTTGCACCATATAGCTTGTGTCTCTATGTGTGATGATCACACATTGATGTGTTATACCTTTCTACTCTTACGGTTCTTTGATGTTTAGTTTCTCATATGTTTTATATGTTTACATGATCTGCTTCATATGTTATGCTACTAACGAATGATTATTCAATAATTGTGTAAAGAAAGGAAAATTTTGGTATAAGTTGATCATTGGAACACAATACTGATTCACCCCACCCCCCTTCTTAGTAGTGTTCAAAGTTTTCCAAAAAGTGGTATTATAGCGGGGCTCTTAGTTGCAACTTAATTGCTTAAGAGTAAACTTGGGCGGATCCAACAAAAAATGTAAAAAAAAAAAATTGGAACGGATCAACAAAGAGTTCCAATTATTCATGGAGGTAAATATGTAATATATAATGTGAAATTATATATGTATTTGTCTTCCAAGGAACTACAAAATATAAGGTATCAAAATTTATTTTACGTTTATTGTTTTTCTTGCAATGGCTTTGGAAATAAGACAATGGAATGCAAGTACTTTGCAAGAAAACAAATATTGATGAAGTGGAATGAAATCTATGTTGTATCTTATGATAATGTTGAATGTTTCAAGTGTGGTAACCTTGGCCATAATGCATTATCTTGCATATCTTGGTAGATCAAATCCTACAAAAGTGTAGCCCAACCATTGAAGACAAATAAGGTGTGGAGAAGAAAAGAGACTCATGTTAGATCTCAGCTTACTGAAGTTTGGAGAAAAAAAGATGAGCTACAAAGATATAATTCTAGTGGATCTCCAAAGGATTACAAGGGAGTACAACTTGTTCCTAATGTTTTACTTGGTGGTTCACAAGCAAGAAATCTACTCAAGGGGAGTAAATCTTCTTCAAATTCCAAGTAGAGGAGCTAACCCCACTGCAATATTTTGGTACATCATACACATTCAGAAAAAGATTGCAGAAGCATGTGAGAGGTGAATAGCCTCAAGGGGGAGCTATGCATGGTATAAAGTTTTCAAGGATTCTTTATCATTTTATTCATTACTTTCACTCATTTGTTGGTAGCACTTACATATGTTTTAATGAGTGAAAGAGTACACTTTTTAGCCACATATATGTTCTTGTTTCTCATTGACAATTTGTTGAAGAGTTCATATGCAACCATGCATAGAAGGAGATCATTGATTCATCCATGTGTAGAGGAGAATGATATATTTAGCGGTATGTTTCTACATGTTCTCTTGATATTATGGCTGAAATGGTCCATGTACATGAACTTCATTTGGTACATTAGTTCAGTAGCATTTGATGTTGGCATGTATTAGAATGATACATTATTTGGTCGTGAAAATACTTTCATGAGCATAATGTAACAACCATGTATGTACATGCATCTGATTCAGTTCATTGGTTGAGGAGAACTTGAGTTTGGAATGCATAGTAGTGAGTTATTTGTTTACCCATGTAAAGTACCTTTGAGTGAAATGATGTAGAAACTATGCATGTAGAGAGAGTGTGTTTTGGCATGCATTTAGCGACTCTAGTTTTTTAGCCATGTATGCACTCATGTGGGAAATATAAACCTTGTAATCACTATTATTTTCATTATGTGTTCATTTGATGAGTCTCGATCATGCATTGGAGAGAGTTTTGAATATTGTGGAAACCCTGTATTTTTATTGATTTATCATTTGGGTCATTTTGGAGTAGTCCTAGAGTCACACATGCATGGAGAGAGAGAGTCAAGTTGAATCATATATGCTTATTTGTATTGTGGTTAAGTAGTCTATAGTTGGGCCATGTGTGAGATTCATGCTTTTTCCATGGAGTCATCTTATTGTTTAGCTTGCATTTAGGAGTCTTGAGAGTTGATAGCCATGTATGGGCTACTCACATCATTGTTGCAGCCATTTATTATCTTGTTTAAGCCTTGTATCTAATGTATTAGCCTTGTAATTTCATTATGTATCATTTGGCTATGAGATGTATTGAGTCCTTGGTCCATGAGGAGAAACCTCTTGTATGTGATAAGGAGGCATTCACAGCAATAAATAACATGTACAATAGCATGGAAGAGATGTTTGTAGCCCCATTACATGTTCAGGGAGAGCATGTTCGGCCTAATAGCAAAAGGAAGTATAATGTGTTGACATAAAGGCATGGTGTTGGTGTTGGTATAAAGGCATGGTTTTTTGGCATGGTGTTGGCATGTTGGCATGATGAGCTAATTAGTTTTCATTTTCATATCATTGGTATTAACCACATGTGTTTATTGAAACCATGTTTGTATGGACAATGAGTGGTATCAATCTATCAACATAGTCATTCATGTAGGAGGAGAGTGTTCAACAACTCACGGGGAGTGTGTTCTTGATGGAATTGTGTCTTGATATTTCTATGTAATTTTCTTCTCATGTATTTCCCCTTTCAATTGATGTCAACGATGGTGAATTGTTGAGCTAAAATCCAACTGTCAAGTTCAAGAGGGAGGCTCAAGTTGAAATTAATGTCAAAGGGGGAGCTTGTTGTAATTATGATGTTTCCATTGATGTTGTAGTGCGCCACTCTAGTTGACTAACAGTGATATGAGATTAACATTTATTTAGCCCTAAGGCCCACACTTTATTATTTGAGGACCTCAGGTTGAGGATTCGGACACATGAATCTATTATTATTGGTTGTGATATTAGTGGTTGTGATGTTTATGTATGATCTCCATTGATATTATGATGAAGATAGCTTTAATGGTTATGCATGTTCTCTATTGATATTAGGATGATTGTGGCATAAATGGTTATGTTTGATATCTATTTGATGTTATGATGTTGATAGCTTTGATGGATATGTATGCTTCCATTGATGTTATGATGATGATAGCCATGATGGATGTGTCCCCTATGTTACCTACTTGCATTAGTTCTGGTTCACAATGAACAATGATGTGAATGACCATGTGATGGTAATAATGCTATTATGACAATGACTAACACTGAGAAACCTTGTTACTAATTATTACTGAGTATGGCAGAAAACCACAACAGGCACTCGCACATGACGAGTTGACGACACCTGGTTTTATGAAAATTTATATTATTTTATCTTTGAAATTCTAAGTCGACTTTGAAACCTGATATACATGTTTATCTATATTTTGATGATATGTTAATGGTTGCAGTCACAGATTAGTTGCTTGACTGAATGACTCACATATGGGTGATGGGGCTGTACAATTGGATGGAACCGCATGGGAGGGGTGGGACAGTGTCCTTGATCTCACCCACTAGCACTCCCACCGTGACTTGGGCTGGAAAGGTTGAAACACCTTCGCCTTGAAGATCACGATGTCATGAGGGTAGGTCCCAAAGTTGGTTCGCTCATGAGGATTTTACTGGGGGGCACGCATTAAGGCAGATTCTTTGATCCTCGACACCATTAGTCTCACTATAGCAGGCAACATAAGAGATGATAGCGGACTATGTAGTTGCACCTATACCTTCCCCTCGTAGCCACTGAATGCTTGAAGGGAAAGTGGCGTGGCACCTTGGGAACTTCAAGGGAATTTCTTGAAGGGCACGACCAACTTGGCACCCTTGGCATCACAAATAAACTGTTAGGTGTGGCACCCTTGGAACTTCAAGGGAAGTTCCTGAAGGGCGCGAGCAAACATGGCACCCTTGGAATCAATAAAAATAAATTAATCAATAAATATAATCAAGAAATGAAAACTAGGTAAATTCACATCAAGGGTAAATGATGTTAGAAACCGAGGTAATTAAATCAAGAATAAAACTTGGGTTAAGAGGATCATAAGAATAAATAAAATATTTTACCTTAAAAACTCTACCCTTCCCATGTTGGAGAATATTAGGTAGATAATGTAGTTTAATTAGGTAAAAAGGGTAAAGAAGGACATAAATGTAAGGATAAATATTAATCATAAAATAGTTAAACCTAATTAAGAGAAGAGGATGGTGAATTAAAATAAGATTAATAAATTAAATTTTAGAGAATATAGAGAACCTCCATGTGGCAACAACCAACGTAAGAATATCCATCTAAGAGATAACTTGAGTTAAATTAGGGAGTAGATAGGGGATCAAATCTTGACTCATCAATTGAATTTATTAATGAACACAAATTAAGGAGTAAAAAAGGGGGATCAAGAGACAACTAGGAGAAGAAATAGGAATCTTATTGAGGTGAGGAAAAATATTATTTTTAAATTAAAATTTAAGTAAATAATCTTGGAGATCCTTGATGAGAGAGTGACACACGAGTGGTGAATAATCAAAATATTGAATTATAAAAAATAATTAACTATGCATGAAATGCCAAGTGTCACCTATGAGGACTCCTATAAAAGAAGGGGCAAGCCATGGGAGAAGGGACTTTTTGGACCCTAATGTTGGATGAATGAGACTATGCCAGAGTAGTGACTATGAGCTATAGTGAGTTTGGTGAGGTAGAGGACTTTAGAGAGGGGACTCTTGAGCCAAGGAGTGCTCCCCTCTACCAGCTAATTACATCCCTCCATTGTACAACCCCATTGTAGCTCGGGGATCCGCAGGGAAGGAGAGTACCCAATGAGTAGGCTGGGAGGTCAACCGGTGGGTCATTGCATTCGAATTAAGCACGTTGACATTCACACTTGGAGGCGACCGACAACAAAGGCAAATAGTGGCAAGTGAAGTTTGAATCTCGTCTCCTGGTGAACGGTGCCTATGTTGTTATAGTATTCTTTTGTATGACTTCATTATGGTTTTAGTTAACAACATGTAAATATAATGATATGTTCAATAAAGAGAATTTCAAGAAATTTTTATATATTGCTTAAATGATTTTTGAATTCCCAATGCTATTTTTCTTATGGATGTATTTTGGTATTAAAAAGAAAAAACAATTATAGGGTTGGTCCCTACACTTGGTATCAGAGCTATGTTGAACCCTTGAGACCTATGGGCCCATGCATGCATGGCTAGTTTTGTTAAATAATATGATGAAAATCTCTAGCTAATTTATCTCAGACGAGAATATCCATGATAGATGTCCTTGAGGAATTGTATAATTGTTGAATCATACCTAAAACAATGAGTTTTAGTGTAACATGGTAATAGTTAAAAAAAAGAATTGAGTTTTGGCCCACAACTTTCATTCTCAAAACACAAATTGGACTACTTTCATTCTCAAAACACAACTTGGGATACCCAAAGATGGACTCTCGATTTGCCCTGTTTAAGAATACAAATGCTTCATCAATCAAATCTAGAATGAATATGGAAGTCGAGAATTGAACCACCGTTAACACCTCACCGCACCTACCTAACAAAAACAAGACAATGTATGGATAAAATTATTGTGAAGTTTGGACATTTTGACCAAACAGAGTTTTGTTGGGCTTAAACCAACTAAAATCACATTCCAGGCAAGTGACGGTTGGGCCTGTGGAAGCGAATTTACTGAGTTAAATCGAAGGGAACTGTATTCCCATATAGGTGGAACATTATGCTAAAGAGATCATCGATTTGCTGAAGAAGATAGTAGTAAAGGGCAGAAAAAAGGGTTTCTAGCGAAATCGGTGTTGGAAATAATATTGAGAGCGGGGGTGAATCAGTATTATTAAGTCAATATAACTTTTTCATTTCCATATTAAGATTCATATATGCTACTTTAGTTAAGGTAAACCGCGTGTATACGAAACTGTGTGTAATGCAACAAGCGTATATCTAGTAAATTTATGATTCAGTAAGTTGATCCTTAATGAGTGCATCAGAACATTATTAACCATATGAACAGTAAACAGGAGCAGTAAAATAGAACAGATCATCACACACAAGAAGCACACATGAACACCATGATGTAAGGTGGAAACCCAATGTGGGTGAAAACCACCTGCTGCAAATTGTCTCAATCTTCTTTTTAATAAGAAACTTATTTTTACAATAGTTTTGTACTGGTGCAGTCTTATACCAGTACACAGGCTTCTACTTACAGAAGGCTACAACCTTTTTTCATTCTCCAGACTCTCTTGGAAGGGAGCTACAACCCCCTTAGCTCTTGTACTAGCCGATCCATTTACTAGTACGTAAGTGCCGACCTACTGAAATGTTCCAACCTTTACTCGTTTTCCAGCTGCTACTGGAAGGCAGCTATCACCCCCTCAGCTCTTGTACTAGCTGATGTACTAGTACGTAGGTGCCGACCTACAGAAGGCTACAACCTTCTCTTTCTTCCTCCAGGTACCACGTTTCATAAATTTTCAGCCTGGATACTCCTGAAGCACAACACCATAATCTGAAGGCCACGTTTCATCCAATTTTCATACTGGACCCATTAATATCATTGAAGCACACAATCAATCAACACTAGCATCATCAATATTTGAATCATCCAATACTGAATCACTGAAACCCTATCAACAAAATGCAGTCACCAGAACACAGAGCAGAACACTGAACTCTGCAACAATATTCAGAACCAACTGTATCATCAAAAATCATGCATCAGAGTGCATACTCTACTTGGAAGTGCCGAACCAACGTGTATACGTAACTTCACTAAAGCGAACCAGTGTATATGTCATTAATTACTTATTCATTACTTTGTTGCACTTCCTGACTTCAGACATACCCATATCATTACATATACAAAGATAATACGTATGTTAGCAACCAGATCTAGTTCATCAGATCACATAAAGATAAGTCATTCTGATCCTGATCCATTATAGATCTCATCCATCAATACTGAAGCTAAACATAATCAACCAATCTGAATATGCAGAACACTGACACTAGTAAACAGTCATCAAAAATCATCAACAACTAGAAACTCTTGTAACTTCAAACATCATAGCTCATATGGTATACACTACTTAGATATATCTAACCTGCGTATGTACGTGCTTATATCATAGTCAACCAGCGTATACATCTATAAATATTCATTCACGAGTTGCAGCTATTTCAAACTTAAGTTATGCCCAGATCAGAAAATTACATGCGTCAGTATACAGATCTAGAATAAACATGATCAAACCGTATGGAAATGATTCATTCCAAGCCATTAGATCCCAATCTATCCTTAGATCTTGTTCTCCATCAACCGTTGAGATTCCTCCTTAGCTCATATCAAGCAAAGCATCATGAACCCATAACCTGCATACTAGATCTCATACTTCATAAGATATTCAAGACTTTCTCAATCACTTTTCCTAATGATCTTCTTCTCCTTTTATAGTCCTAGGCCTTACTCAATACCATGGTCCAAAACCATTGAGAACCAATACTAAGGATCCAATACCTGGGTTCAATCACTTTGGACGCAATACCAAGGACCAAAACCATAGGTTCAAATATGTCGGACTAAATACCATGGACCAAACATAAATTTTCCCACATGTACGCACTTTTCTCTGCATGAAAGTGCATGCATACATATACTCAACTTTTTATCAGCAATCCTGCGTGTATACGCACCTTTGTATATAGTGAACCTGTGTATATACTTTTCTTTATTCATTATTGTAGTCTGATCATCAATTCCTTGCTACTGACCTACTGCACTATGATCTGTCATTTGTGTGAGTGGTCATTGTTCATTACATCTGAACTGATTCCTTTGAGTTGTTCTGCATCCCATGTATTTTGTCACATCTGGTATCTCTTATGTAGATTCATCTAGTTATATATAAGTGAGTTGTTATTCTACAAGTGGTTTGCCATCAAGTACAACACATGCATCATAATGCCAACAATCTCCCCCTTTGGACTTGATGGAAACAACACCAAATCACTCTCCCCCTTTGACATCAAGGGCAAAGGGCATACCAAGATATTTTCTTTCCTTGATAAACATTCCGCTGTCCATACTCCCCCTGAGTACCTGCTGAGATCTCTGAATGAGCTCCCCCTTTGTACATGCCAAGGTGTACCAATCTGACCATGCTTCATTTGAGTACATGCTGAAGTTTCTGCTCTACTGAAGTGTGATGTTCATGCTCCCCCTGACTATAAGCAAGGTCTGCAAAAGGATGTTCTACAAGAAGAACATGACTCTATAAATCATAAATGACATTCTTATCACCAAAGACTCATACATACATCCATCTCCCAACCAAGTGGGGATATACCAATATTGGCTCATCCACCCAACCAAGTGGGGATATGCATAGGCCACCACAAATGTTTATACATGACTGAATTATTACATCATCCTTCCCATGCATAGTGGGGGTACAAATTACATCATATGACCAAACGAGATTCAACAAATGACTACAATAGATAGAGACAAACTATTACATCATGAGTCTTGATATGACCTTTACATGATATTCATATAAGATCATGATAGTCATCGACAACTATCATACACAATGTATGATCTACTCCATAATCATCTGACAACAGCATCTAGACCAGAAACAAGGTATGTCTGCATCAACTCATCCTTTTTAACATAATTCTGCATATGACATACAGAATCATTCATATCATATGTGAAAAACACCATAGCCATCTCATCAAGATCTACATGATCCAAGTATCTTCACATGGGAACATCTGCATCAATCAACATATGTAAGTACCAACCTATCATCATATAGATAAGAACTTATCATCATCATGTCTCCAACAATGCAACTTTGAGTAAACATTCATGTATCTTGCACTATGTATCTTTAGCTCAAGATCATTTGTCAAGACTTCTTGATATCATCAACAGCGACAATCCTCATCCACATGAGCACCAAGAATTATAGGAATCCTGCATCATAATTGTATTATATGATATTTATGCATATGACAAAAGCAACATATGAGTGACTCATCATCAAGTAATGAAGATGTGTATTCAAGCTTTGTACTTCTCCTTATCCTTATGAAGATCACCATGTAAGCACCATATATGCATCATCAGATAATCAACCACAACTCTAATCTGAACACCAACTATGTAACCCCAAGAATCATATGAGATTTTGTCATCGACAACTCATAACCATATCATAGTAAGATGTATCATTTAGCCATATAAGCATCATCACTAAGGACTACTAACCATAATGCCAACAATTCATTATTAAAAGCATATTCTCCCCCTGAACCTGTGCCATCTTGCTTACTGTCAGATCTGATCATGCATATATCAGCAAGAAGTATCATCATCCACAAGTTAAGATCAAATCCTTTTAAACATCTTACAAGTATCAAGACATTTCCACACAACATCAACAGATTGTAACCATTATGAAACAGAGCAAATAATGGACTGAATCATATCAGACCCCTTTTCCTGAGCTTATCCCACTTCTTTTCCTCAAACTAACATATACGCGACTGTGCAGTAACCAACTCGCGTATATACGCGGCTTCCCTTTATGAAACTTGTGTATGAGATTTAGGACACTGAAGTTTTTCACTTTCAGGTCCCTTTGAGTCTGTTATGTCGGTATATTGTGCTGTGTCACATCTTTCTGACTGTACTTCCTTCTTCTTCCATATGTGTGATGATGTTTTCTCCTTTTGGTATGGTTCCCGTACTTTGTTCCTGCATTCCTTTGTTGTATGTCCAAGCTTGTTACATGCATAACATATTACATGTTTCATATTCCTTCTATAGCAATGAACAGCTCTATGACCAAACATATTGCAAGAAAAGCAATATCCCTTAAAGTACCTGGAATGTGATGATCTTTCTGAGTGATAGTCTTGAACCATTCTTCTTCTGCATCTGGCTGCAACATGTCCAAGATTATGACATACATAACATTCAACATTATTCATTTGAGGAATTGACCGACTATTATTTCCATAGTTAGGAATAAAATATTTTCTTTGAAGAATTTCTTTCCTTGGTTGTTGATGGGATTGACCTCTCATCTCCTTGTTGAGCATTTCAGATTTTACATTAGAGTCCCTTCTCTTACTTTGTGAACTAGATTCTCCTTCAACAGATTCATGAAAACCAAGACCCATTTTGATAGCAGGAGACCTTTGACTACTAAGAATATCATCCAAGATCTTAGTACTATCTTGAAATCGTAAGAGCTTATCCTTTTCTTCTAAGTTATCTTTAAGAATATTTACCTCAACCTGATGTTGCTCCTCCTTTTCATGACACTGCTTCTTCATGTTTCCTTCAGCTTTCTTTCCTTCTTCCAATTGATGTCTTAGTTCAAGAACTTCGTTTTCTTGTTTTTCAAGAGCTTGGAGTAGTTCTTTATTCTGCCTTTTTGATTCTTCAAGATCTTCTTTTAGCGAGAGGATCGTAGCTTCAAGACTTTCATAGTAACTGGATCTGTCTCTGAGTTTCTTGATTGTTGTGCTCCTTTCATTGACTTCATTTCTTAATGATGTCACTTCATCCTACAACTTTTGACATTGATCTTCCTTGTCCTTGAATAACTTCCTTACCTGTTTCCTTCCTCTAGTTGAGCTTTTAGTTTGGTAGCTTCTTCTTTGAAGGCACATTCCCTTTTGTTCAATAGATCTTGTTGATCTCTAATTTTGTCTGTAAGACTTTTAAATTCTGCCTCTATTTGATATATTTCTTGCTCACCCATAAGAGCAAATTTAGTTGTTTCGCTATCACTTTCATCATGTTCAAATGGATGGATAAATGTATCACCAAAGTATAACAAATTCATACCTGCTAGTTCTTTTGCTTGTTCATCTTCCTTTTGAAGTGATTCTGAATCTAAAGTGCTTCTTCCACATATTCCCCAATCGATTCTCCCACTATCATAGCTCTTCTGAGATGTCTTCTTCTTCTTAGGCGCTTTCTTCTTAAGCTTCTTTCCCATTGATCTATGGATCCCCTTCAAGTGATCAAGCTTATATCAAAGGATCTGCTCTGATTCCAATTGTTGGAAATAATACTGAGAGGGGGGTGAATCAGTATTATTAATTCAATATAACTTTTTCATTTCCATATTAAGATTCATATACGCTACTTCAGTTAAGACAAACCGCGTGTATACACAACTGTGTGTAATGCAACAAGTGTATATCTAGTAAACTTATGATTCAGTTAGTTGATCCTTAATGAGTGCATCAGAACATTATTAACCATATGAACAGTAAACAGGAGCAGTAAAATAGAACAGATCATCACACACAAGAAGCACACATGAACACCATGATGTTAAGGTGGAAACCCAATGTGGGTGAAAACCACCTGCTGCAGTCGTCTCAATCTTCTTTTTAATAAGAAACTTATTTTTACAATAGTTCTATACTGGTGCAGTCTTATACCAGTACACAGGCTTCTACCTACAGAAGGCTACAACCTTCTCTCGTTCTCCAGACTCTCCTGGAAGGGAGCTACAACCCCCTTAGCTCTTGTACTAGTCGATCCATTTACGAGTACTTAGGTGCCGGCCTACTGAAATTCTCCAACCTTTACTCGTTTTCCAGCTGCTACTGGAAGGGAGCTACCACCCCCTTAGCTCTTGTACTAGCTGATGTACTAGTACATAGGTGCCGACCTACAAAAGGTTGCAACCTTCTCTTTCTTCCTCTAGGTACCACGTTTCATAAATTTTCAGACTAGATACTCCTGAAGCACAACACCATAATCTGAAGGCCACGTTTCATCCAATTTTCATATTGGACCCATTAATATCATTGAAGCACACAATCAATCAACACTAGCATCATCAATCTCTGAATCACCCAATACTGAATCATTGAAACCCTATCAACAAAATGCAGTCACCAGAACACAGAGCAAAACACTGAACTCTGCAACAATATTCAAAACCAACTGTATCATCAAAAATCATGCATCAGAGTGCATACGCTACTTGGAAGTGCCGAACCAACGTGTAGACGCAACTTCACTAAAGCGAGCCAGCGTATATGTCATTAATTACTTATTCATTACTTTGCTGCACTTCCTGACTTCAGACATACCCAAATCATTACATATACAAAGATAATACGTATGTTAGCAACCAAATCTAGTTCATCAGATCACATAAAGATAAGTCATTCTGATCCTGATCCATTATAGATCTCATCCATCAATACTGAAGCTAAACATAATCAACCAATACGAATATGCAGAATACTGACACCAGTAAACAGTCATCATAACTCATCAACAACCAAAAACACCTGTAACTTCAAACATCATAGCTCATATGGTATACACTACTTAGATGTATCTAACCTGCATGTGTACGCGCTTCTATCATAGTCAACCAGCGTATACATCTATAAATATTCATTCATGAGTTACAGCTATTTCAAACTTAATTTATACCCAGATCAGAACATTACATGCGTCAGTATACAGATCTAGAATAAACATGATCAAACCATATGGAAATGATTCATTCCAAGCCATTAGATCCCAATCTATCCTTAGATCTTGTTCTCCATCAAGCGCTGAGATTCCTCCTTAGCTCAGATCAAGAAAAGCATCATGAACCCATAACCTGCATACTAGATCTCATACTTCATAAGATATTCAAGACTTTCTCAATCACTTTGCCTAATGATCTTCTTCTCCTTTTATAGTCTTAGGCCTTACTCAATACCATGGTCCAAAACCATTGAGAACCAATACTAAGGATCCAATACCTGGGTTCAATCACTTCGGACACAATACCAAGAACCAAAACCATAGGTTCAAATATGTCGGACTAAATACCATGGACCAAACATAAATTTTCCCACATGTACGTGATTTTCTCTGCATGAAAGGGCGTGCATACGTATACGCAACTTTTTATCAGCAATCCCACGTGTATACGCGCCTTTGTATATAGTGAACTTGCGTATATACTTTTATTTCTTCATTCTTGTAGTCTGATCATCAATTCCTTACTACTGACCTGCTGCACTATGATCTGTCATCTATGTGAGTTGTCATTGTTCATTACATCTGAACTGATTCCTTTGAGCTATTCTGCATCCCATGTATTTTGTCACATCTGATATCTCTGCTGTAGATTCATCTATATATAAGTGAGTTGTTCTTCTACAAGTGGGTTGCCATCAAGTACAACACATGCATCATAGTGCCAACAATCGGATCTCCTGTTTGCTAGTTGCTGCATGAGAGACTAATGTTTATAAGCATAATGAAATTTTATTTTCTGTATGAGTTGTGTGATGGATTAGGCAAATAAAAAATTGTGCCATGAAAACCCTGCAGATAAAAAATAAATTGAATCAGTTTCACCCTCATAAATCTATAATTATTAATTAATTATGCTAACAATGCTTTGCATCTGTGAGATTTGGGCACGATTTTCGAGATCTGTGAAATTATTTGACATAAATTGATTGGATTTAAGATTCAAATTTCTCGATGTTTTGGTGCTTAAGATGTGGATTGCCTCAATTATCCCAATCAGGATACACCCACTTGATAAGGTCTAGTGGAGATTCTTTTTGCGGTGCAATAGTGTTGTCACACATCAAGATTGATTTGAACATTTTTTGTAGTCGAATTGATGTTTGTCATAGCCTTATCCTCCAATGCCCAAGATTTTTCTTAGTGTAGTGATGTAGCCCTAGCTCTACTCTCTTGGCTCATTTGCGCTATGTTGTGGGGCTAGACCACCAATCTGCGTGCTCTGCGAAGTTTCTATTAGGTTCAATACAAATGGTTCTTTTACCTTTCAATTGTCCTAAAGATTGCCACACTTAAGACGGATGGAGTTACCAATCATTTATTTAGTTGTGGTATAGAGAGGGGTTTTGACCAAGGAAATTTGGAAACTCTGTTCTCAACTGTAGTTTTCCATCTTGTGGCTTTCCTCTTAAGGATGGGTGTGGCGAAATTTTTATTAGAACATCAGAACTTGAGGTATTTTTAAAGGACCCCCACTTAACGCTGAATGCTGCACCTACATAACTCGCAGGGGACATGTTTGGAATGTGTCATTGGTTTACTATAAGGTATGACTACTAAGCTTTAAGCTTTTAATGTCTACATCATTGATGTGTGTGTAATATTAGTTGCTCTGTTTAATGGTATTTAACGATGTCAATTATTAAGTTAAAAAGTTCAATCTTACTCTAGATTGATAGAGGAAATTAACTAGATTCGGTTGATACTTGATATCATAAATGATTTTCAACTATATACACCCTAGACATTTATGTAGTATAAAGTACCAAAGTTGGATTTGAACTGCCCTTCGAAAAAGAAAAAAATTCACACAGTTGCCAAAACTATAGCCCTACAATTCATGCACTGTGTAATCAGATTTCAATTTCCTATAAACGTCTTTTACCAGCTGGACAAGCTCCCTCTATTACTATGTTTCGTTAATTGCCCAATTAGGAAAGGTGCTGTGAAGCGCAACACCCATGTTCCAAATATTATCATCCTAAATAGCCACCCAGAGAGAGCAAACCAAAGGAACACCAACATAGAAACACTTTTGCGCAAATGCATGCTTAAAAATTTGTTAAGTTCTCTTATGTACCCAGACAATTCACCATACTCTGTTACGCCTAGTCTTCTATACACAAATCTGGAGCAATACGCATAAGGCTCCATGCTATGGTGTTTTCTATGCATAGATTTTGGTGGTTTTCTCTTCTATTCTACAACTTGATTTCTTTGGTGGCCACAAATTTATTTCAGTCATTTTGAGGTTGGAATCTCCTCTGGTTTGTAATGGATCACTGGCCTGCTACTCAATGGTTGTGGGAATTAGAGGTCTCTCTCTTTTGTTAGAGAGAATTTCTCAAGAGTCGATGGGAACTACCTAAAAAGAGACTGGAACTGCTGGGTAGAAGTGAGAAATATTATTATTATTATTATTATTTTGTATAAATTTTGTTTGGAAAATGGGATATTTTTCATAAATTTTTTTCCAAAGATATTTTGAAGTGAAAATCTAAATTTGATAACTTGTTATTTTATGAAGAATCATTTCTATATTAAGAAAACATTTTAAAAATATATATATATATTATATATATATATATATATATATATATATATTATAATATATATATATATATAATATATATATATAATATTATTATATCTTGACATTCTCGCAACAAAAACATCAACCAGTTAAAAACCATTTATAAAAAATATAGTTGCCCCATTTTGGAGTAAGCACACTTACCTCTGTTTTTGTATTCAAATGTCTTTGAAGTAGTCCTTCCAATGTTGTTGTCTTCCTAGAGTATAACTGTCTTCAAGTTGCACTGGTAAAGACATAACCATTTCCTTCATTGATACAGATACCAGTGATGTTAAATTAAATTTATTTAACAAAAATAAATGAGAATTGTCTTCCTAGGGTAGAAATGTCTTGAAGTTTCACTGGTAAGGACGTAACCATTTCCTTCATTGATGTAGATACGACTCATGTTAAAAAAAAAAAAAAAATATGAAGACATGAGAAATGGAAGTTGAAATCAAGGATTTATTCAAGTGTTTGACAAACTAATTTATTTGCAGTAACCAATTTCGAGACACATACTACTGTATATATGTATTTGGAAGAACTTGTAAAGAGACTAGTGATTAACCAAAATGCGTTCTCACAATCAAAATTCATGACAAACATACTTGTGCCCATTTATTTGGATGAACTATAAAATATAACATTTGCTTTCACTTTTAAATTTATTTAAGTTTTAAAGTGAGTTTAAGTGAAAATATAGGTTTTTGTTTGAGTGTAGGAATTTAAGATGAAGAGTTAGAACACATGGTAAAACATAAAGTTACCTAGATTGAAAAATTAATGGAGTTTTAGAGCTTTTCTCACATTAAGAGACCACTCTGGAGCACTACAATAAAAATTGGTTACATAGAAAATATATAAAACTATTTGTTTGACTCATTCTAACACCTTGTTTGATATTGTCTAATTCATTATTGCAAACTACTACTTGTGTATCGAATGCAATACACTACAAAATTATTGACAAAGTAAACTACCTAAAAGTTGGAAGATGTAGCCAATAATTGCATTCAACACTTCCCCTTAATTTTTACTTCATCTTCATTACAATTTTCAACATAGACAATTCCTTAGTGTTGTATTTAAAATTCAATACTTGATTTTTCCAATGGCTGTAAAATGACTACTGGTTAATTTATTAGAACTGCAAAATTCAAGATTGGCTTCACCATTGTTGAATAGCTCTTGATGAAGTGAAAACATGTGTCAATGTGTTTACTTTTGTGGTGAAACATATGATTTGGAAAGTGCAATAGCTGAATTATTATCACAGAAAACAGGACTTGGTTCCTTCTTCTTTTTAGGCCCAAGATCAAATACCAATATTCTTAACCAAAATGCTTGGCAAGTTGCTCCTGTTACTGCTACATACCCTGATTTTGGTGATGAAATGGAGACAATGAGCTACTTCTTGGATGCCCATGAAATTAGTCTTGTACCTAGGTGAAATGCATATCCTGAGGTGCTCTTTTTGCCATCGATACTTTCTAAAAAATCACTATATGTGTGACCAACAAGATGATTTCATTTGGAATCAGTGTACAAAATCCACACTGTATTATTCTTGCAATGTACCTTAAAATCATTTTTCTGCTTTCTAATGGGTTTCTTTTGGTGACTTTGTAAACCTAGATATAAGGTTGTCTGAATACATTATGTGAGGCCTCATTGTTGTGAGATATATTAGATGCATACTAGCTACTTCTACAAAGTGGGGTTGACTGTTGCACTATTGTCATCTTTGCTTAGCTTGGTCCTTGGCAACTGTGCATTGACTACCACCAGTTGAACAAGGTGACAATAAAAAAATAAATACCTTCTTCCAAGGATAGATGAATTGCTTGATCAAAGGAGGGGGACAACTGTGTTTTCAAAGATAGATCTAAGGTCGGGATATCATCAGTTGAGAATCAAGGAAGAAGATATCCCAAAGACAGCCTTTAAGACCAGATTTGGGCATTATGAATTTGTAGTTTTACCCTTTGGACTGACAAATGGGCTGGTTGTTTTCATAAGTTTGATGAACGAAATATTTTGGGATTACTTAGACAAGTTTGTACAAGTCTTTATCAATGAAATTTCGATCTACCCAAAGACCCCAGAAGAGCATGACAAACACTTGAGGATAGTTCTACAACATCTTAGAGAAAACCAATTATACGGGAAGTTGTCAAGTTGTTCCTCTTACCAAACCAAGATTCATTATCTCAGGCACATTATCTTTGGGGATGGTATCATAGTAGACCCGATAAAGAACGAGGTCATGATGGAATGGCCAACACCAATCAATGTTCATGAAATATGAAGTTTCATGGGCATGGCAGGGTATTATCGTAGATCTATCAAAGGGTTTTCAAAGATAACAAGCCCCATTACCGAGCTCCAAAGAAATAACAAGAAATTAATTTCGACTAAAAAATGTGAAGAGGAACTCTAAAGGTTAAAGGTGTTATTAACGACAACACCAACTTTGATGGTGCTGGATATGGAACAAGAATTTTTGGTTTGCACTGATGCCTCCAAGGAAGGGTTGGGTTGTGTTTTGATGCAAGAAGGAAGAGTAACAGCTTATGAATCAAGGAAACTTAGAACCCACGAAAAAAAACTACGCAACCCATGATCTAGAAATGGTAGAAATTGTTTATGCACTAAATATTTGGGGACACTACCTTCTAGGAAGGAAGTTTGATCTTAGGATTGACCATTATGGGCTACAACACATATTCACTCAAGACCACTTAAATGTAATACAAAGACAATGGTCTGAGCTAATTAGTGAATATGATTTTGATATCAATTACATAAAAGGAATGGTAAATAGGGTGGATGATGCTTTAAGTAGGATGTCTCGGATATTTTCAGTGAGTCTCTTAAAGACAAATTTGAGGGAGAAACTGCTT
>APFE030110190.1:119618-163422 GCA_000404065.3 Pinus taeda | reverse complement strand
ATCAACACTATTACCTTTTTCTTCTTGATATGTCCTTCTATATTGATAGTTTGAGGAGTGGTAATTCCAACCAATGCATTACAAGATATGGTCGGATTCATTTCTTCTTTCTCGATGTGATATTTCACTTCTTGAACCTTTTTCTTCTTGTTATGTCCTTCTAGCTTGAGAGTTTGAGGAGTGGTAATTCTTGCCAATGCTTTACAAGATATGGTCGGATTCATTTCTTCTTTCTCTGGGGTTGGTTCCTAGTGTATGTCCTCTTCTTTTGATGTTTCTTGATCCTTTTCTTCCTCCTCTTCACAATCTATGTAAAATAATTTCTTCTCAACACACTTATGACCTTTAGTGTATTCACTATCACAAATGTAGCAAAGCCCTTTTTCTCTTTTTTCTTCAAATTGTTGTGGTGTAAACCTTGTAGGTTGTGGAAGGCTAAGAGAAAAAACACTTCCATATTTATAGTTGTGAGTTTCCATAATTCCACTTTCAATTTTTCTTGCCAACCTGAATGCCTTCTCCAATGAATTAGGTTCCCAAAAATGAACCTCATGTTGAATGTTATCCTTTAAAGTCCCTATGAAGACATCAATCCTTTGCTTCTTTGGAATATCATTTACCCTTATATTCAAATTTTGAAAGTTCTCAATGTGCTTTGCCATTGAACCCTTTTGTTTGAGCTTTATCATTTGGCTAAAGAAGGTGCTTCTCTTTGTATCCTCATAATGTGCTATCATTTCCTCCGTGAAAATTGACCACGTGACAAGTGGTGTACTAGAACAAGGCCCTTCATACCATAAAAATTGATTCGGTTCTAAATATAAAGATGCAATACGTACCTTTTGTAACAGTTGCACCTCATGTGGATCAAAATATTTCTCCATCTGTAGTATCCATGTTACGAGATCCTTTCCATCAAAATTCATCATATCTATATTTGGAATATGATGGATCTTCAATCCAACGTTAGGTTCTATGAAATCATGATCAACATTAATTTTTTTTCTCATCATGAGTTTCCTCTACTACCTTTTCGCCATTAGGAGGCCTTTCTTGTAGCAGCTTTGTCCCACCTTCATTCAAACCTTCCATGTCTTTCTTCAAATATTCCATTCCTTTCTTCAAATATTCTTTCATACCATCAATATAAAATTTCATGGCATAGATAAAGCTATTTATCTTAGCATCGATCACATTCTTCAAATCATCCATCCAATTTTGATTACTAGGTGTTTCTATTTTCTTGATTCGAGTCATTCGTTTTCTTGCTTTTATCAGCTCGATATTGAATATGTTGTATCTCTGAAATTTCGAATCTCCAAGATTTGAAATTGTGACCTGTAGTAGCTCTCTATGTCCTTTTTCCAACGACACTAGTCTGATCGAAATTGGATTCTCCAAGAAAGAGTTATGCCCAATCTCCCAAGATGACCTGCTTATATACTTTTTTCAGTAGAGTGAACTTGTACGAAGTTCCACGTGTTATTGTTTTGACCTTAGGATCTAAAATTGATATATAGAAAACTACAATCCATCCTCTTTCTGTAACTTCTTAAGAAATTTCAATTTGATGCTCAAAGAGAAAGTTATGACGAATTTCCCAAGGTCACCTATTTAGGATGTAATTTGGGAGCCCGCAAAACCCCTAAATATCTTGGACCGTATCTCTGAAAATATAGAGAAACAAGATCTTAAATTCGGGCCCAAGCTTCACCAAGTTTTTGGCTCAAACAGATTTTAATTTCAGAGTCTAAAACTTTGTAGAAAAACAATTATAGCGAAAATTCCATGATGACCTGTTTGAGATGGAATTCTCGAGCTTGAAAAAACCCTAATTTCCTCAAATCATATCTCTGAGAATACTAGCGAGACCAAGATCTGAAATTGGAACCGAGGTTCAACGAGATTTTTGTATCAAATGGTTTTTTTTTTTTTTTTTTTTTTTTTTTTTTTTTTTTTTTTTTTTTTTTTTTTTTTTTTTTTTTTTTTTTTATCAGCTTCTGAAACGTTGCAGGAAAAAAGGTTATAGCGAAAATTCCATGATGTCCTGTTTGGAGTAGCGAAACCCTAGAATCCAAAGTTCTGATACCAAATGTTATGAAACTAGATCCAAAAGATAGATCAACGCCTTATAAATATGCCTCTTCAAGGGGGAAACCTCCTTTACATTACACAAATGAACAATTCTTCAATTATACAAATGACAAGACCTCCTTTCTATATATAGGAGTCTAAGGGTTCATAATATAATTAGAGTTGACATAACAATAATAATGTAAGGGCACAACAATGACAATAGTGGGCTTCTATGGGGTACAATAATAACAATATTGGTACTACATGGACACAACAATATAATAAGGGGGTTGAAATAATAATAATAAGGGGTTACAATAGTAGTATAGGAACCTAACACTTTGTGTTTTGGGTGCGCATCGATACATGTAAACTTTAAGAACATCATGTTATGCTTGTTTGCGAGTAATAGACTTGGTTTATGTTTCCATACTACGTTGATTGGAGATTATTGACTGCTTTGTGGAGGGCCCCTACGACCAGTACATGCCTTTAACCAATTGCACATAGATTTCCTTAATTAATTTATCGTAGATGCTTTGTTCTGTGTTTAAAATGCAGCATAATGCAATTCATCATTGAATCGTTGTCTGCATAAGCAAATCCCTTTGCTTTATACCTAGCTTAATTCTACTATTTCATTTGCAATTTATCTCGTATAGTTTAATCGTTTTCCTTTCTTTCTACCTAGTGTCGTCAACTGTTTCATGTTCATAACATAGTTGCTTTTTGGTTTATTAGACTTATGACTTATTTGGATGAAGTTGAATAAGTAAAAGAGTCACAATCATTTTCTTGACAATTAAATCTAGACACCATTCATTTAAAATCTAATAGAATAGATCTCTTTAACACATAGTAATTTAGGCTTTGCTGCAACATACGATTCAGAGATAAAATCCAAAACAGTCTAACAAGAGTAAAAGCTTAGGATCATATTTAAACCATCCATAGATTGATTCAAGAGAAACTAATTTCTAAGACAAAGTAGCTAACAACTTTAAGGCACAACTCTTTAATACTTAGACTTTAACAAGAGCATAGATATCTCAACAAAATCAATTAACTTCTAGCACATATAGTGCACTTGTGCTTCATCAGTATACCTACCATGGTCAATAATTTATGTTGACAATTTAAGGACATTAAATTGGCTAAACACATACTCTCCATTTTCCATTCTTTTTTGGAACAATTACCAATGGTGAAACCCACTGACTGTCTGATATTGGACAAATGAAATTCACATTTAACAATTTTTATAATTTCTCTTTAACAGTTTCCCTTAGATTTGGATTCATTCTCCTCTGGGGTTGTCGGATTGGTCTGACATTTTCTTCGATATAGATATGATGCATACAAGTGTTAGGATCAATTCCTTTCATAACAATGTATTCCCATGCATAAGCAGAGAAATGTTCTTGTAACATCTTTACTAATTTTTTCTTTTGAGATTCTTCCAAAGTATCATTAATATTCAAATTTTTCCCTGGAAAATTTTCTATTAAAAAAATTCCAAATTTCTCCGTAGAATGTAAAGCCATTTAACAAGATGATAGATATTCAATTTTACATTGTTCTTGAAAACTTTGATTTTATTCACAATATGAGGAAGATTCATTATTTTCCATTAAATTCAAAATTTCATCTTCTTCATCTATTTGTGAAGTAGCAAAAATTGGTCATATATCAAAGTTTTCATTATCATCTTCTATCCATTCTTCACTTTCTACTTCTATCATTATTTTTACAGGAGGATATAATGTGAATTTCTTTGTCGAACTTCCATTAGAGATAAACATATCGCCAGATCTACAACTTATAAAAGAATCAATGGGTGTCCTCCTATATTATTCTTGGGTGTCAAGATCATAAATTCAACATGATATTCCCAAGAATCTAAGGATACAAATACATATTCTAACACACCATCAGGTTTAATAACAGATATATTTGCTAATTGCAATAATGTAAGTGTATATTGAAGATTAGGAAGTTGTAATTGATTCATAGTTTGTTTACTCATGATATGTATGGTTGCTCCTGAATCAATCAATGTATTTGGAATCTCAACACCATTAATTTGTGTTTCACAATGGGACTTCTTGGATCTAGATATTTTTGAATTGCAGCCTTTCCCATCACGATATCTGCATTTTTTCCAACTAACTTGATTCTCTTTTTTTTTTTTTTTTTTTTTTTTTTTTTTTTTTTTTTTCCCTAAAGTAAGCGTAGGTTAGGTCCTTCTATTCCAATTAAAAGGAAAGTTACATAATGTACATAATGAGGTGCAGTTACCCAAGCAATAGCTGAGCCTCACAAAGCCTCGGCCCGTGGGTCCACAAACCGAGACTCGGGCCCAAACCACCTTTCCACATAACCACCAAAGACCCACCGAACAACATGACTCGATCAATCCCCAAAGATATAACAGTCCAGGTGTTATTTTGGGTTTCCTCACACGTTAACAACAAAAATGGACCCAAAAAGAAAATTGAACTACCATTAGAAACCATTTTGGGTCCGAATGGGAAGAAAACCTCTAGGCAGTTTAGCCACCTAAAATTCACGAGATGCATGCGATCTCAAAAGGCCCTTCCAACAAGCGCATAACTTAACTACGCCTTTGGACTTGAAGCCTGATAGGGACATCACCTAATCTCATTTCGTGTCTGTTTGGAAGGTTAACCAACCAGTTGTTTGCTGCGCGAAATACATTGTATTTTTGCGATTTCACTGACCTGCTCACTCTTTAATGAAGCTCTCGGCACCAAACATTAAAAGGCTACATTTAATGTTTTTCTAATACCTTTGAATACTTGTTCTATAATTAGTTTCCCGCCCGAGAAACTTACGAATGTAGAGTTCTGTGTCCAATTTCCCGCCCGATAACTAGAGTAAAACTCTGGATCCGTCCTTGACCTCCTACTCATACTTCTTCCTCATGTCGACCAAAAGTCCTTTGTTCTTAAAGAGTGCCCTGCTTATTTCCTTTGTTTTGGCAGATCTCCCTGTCTAAGGTTGCCTCTTTGTGGCACTCATCCCACAATCGACCTTGAGGAGTCTCTGACCATTCATATATTTTATTGCTTTTGGCACAGAGAACGCCTTCATTAGCCATAATATCCACTAACCTGTTGGCTGTTATTAGCACATGAATGAAACTAAGGGTTCTTATGGTGTGCAGGTGGGATTGGATAAGTTGATAAACTTGCAATAATCTCCAGTCTTTCGACACTTTGTCTGGCACTAAGCATATTTTCTTGACTGAATTGATTATCAGTTCAGAGTCAACTTCAATTATGGTATTATGTAAGTTTGAGTCCCTTAAGATTTCTAGGCATTTCTCAAGGGCCATGAACTCTTCCATAATATTAGTGGCTTTACCCAAATGACTGCGAAAGATGGCTTTTATTAAACCCTTGTCATCTCTTATTACTCCTCTGTAACCAACAATGCCAGGGTTTCCTTTTGAGGCCCCATCTATATTGCACTTCATAAAACCATGGGGGGGGGGTTGCCAAAAATCCTTATAAGTTGTTATATGACTTACATTCTTGATTATTCCCTAGGGGAAGAGCCCTGAAGGCCCAAATGCAGAAGTACCTACATATCCTGATCATGAGGTTGGTTCTCAGTGGGGGATTTTATAAGGCTTCCTACAGTCTCTTTGAGCTATCCTATGATATGATCCATAATGCTCTAGGGAGAACCAATCATGTTCTTGAAGATTATATTGTTGCGCTCTTTCTAGACATCCCAAATTAAAAAACCAGGAACCAGCTCCCAAGCTTTGTTGGTTATTTCATTTGCAGAGAAATTTCTCCTCCAATTCCTCAGTGTGTTGTTGATGTTGCTAATGTCCCTGTCAGAATATTTGAAGTTTGAAGCCACCCAAATTCCACAAGGTGGAGGTGAATGGGCATAGGTTGAGAAGGTGTTCCATAGTTTCTTCTTGTAATTTGCAAAGCTGGCATCTTGATGGACCAATTACACCTCTCTTCTGTAGGTTTTCCCAAGTTAGAATATTTTTATGCTGAATCAACCACATGAACAATTTGATTTTCATCCAGTTTTGATTCTGCCATAGGTCCTTCCATACTGTGTCAAGGTTTGGAAAGTCAAGACGAAGGGCTATTCCCTTGGGCACTTTAAGGTTAAAATTACCTTCATTGTTTTTGCCCGATCTCAATTGGTCTGAAGATGTTGAAATTAGAATCTTTCTCTGTTCCAAGATAACTATGAGAGCTTTTTCCTGGTCCTTCAATGAAGAGTCCTCACTCTAAATCAAGTTCTTCCATACTCTCCATTTTCCTTCATTTCTATCCTGCTCCCAGAAGTCATTTACCCTGTGTAACCCTTTGTCATCGATATCCTTCTTAAGATTGTCAAAATATTCTCTCAGCAATTTTGGTTCCTGTTTCCAATTATCTTCCCAAAACCAAGCAAGGTTTCCATCTCTGATTTCCTAGAAACTGTGTTTTTGAACAATAGCTCTATTCTCCCAAGCTTTGTTCCAGATGTGGGAGCCTTTGATTATTCCAGACATTCTGATGTGCTCCCTTTCTTTCCAATTGTTTCCATATTTATGTTTCCATACCTTGGCCCAAGGGGCATTTGATTCCTTTAGCCATCTCCACCATAGTTTTGCCCCCAAAACTTTGTTTAGGGTTTCAAGGTCATCAAGTCCCAAAACTCCATGTGTATTAGGTTTACAGATCTTTACCCAGGCTACCAAAGCCCATTTCTTTTTCTCTTCCCCTTTGCCCCAAAGAAAATCTCTTTGAATATTTCTAATGTGTTGCATAACTTCTTTAGGAGCCGGGAGTGCTGAAAACATGAAAATAGGAACAATTTGTAGGATGGCTTTTGTAAGCACTAGTCTTCCTACCAAATTCAAATACTTGTTTGTCCATTTCCAGATTTTGTCCTAGAGTCTATTAATAACAGGCTCCCAAACTATCTTGCTTAGAGGCTTGTCTGTTAGAGGAACTCCCAAATATTTGGAGGGTAGCATTTATCTTTGAAAACCTAGAATTCTGGTGACGTTACTCTGTATAGAAATATCAGTATTAAAAAAGAAAATCTTTAATTTGGTAAGGCTTACCTCAGTACCCACAACCATAACAAAGTCTTTGAAAATTTGTTTGAAGGCGTGAGCTTCTTTGATCGTAGGTGTACCCTGAAGCATGGTTTTGTCCACAAATTGTTGATGAGTCAAAGCATCTCCATTCAGGGTGAGTTTGAGCCCCTGAATTTTGCCTTCTACTTTGGCAACTTTGATCGCATTGCCTAGCCCTTCAATCATGAGAATAAAGAGGAAGGGTGAGAGCGGATATCCTTATCTGAGTCCTCATGAAGGCTTAAAGGTTTTGTATGGTGAGCCATTCAGCAGTATTGAAAAGCTTGAGGTGGTAACAAGGGCCATTACCCATCTTATCCAGTTATGGTCAAAGCCATATTCTTTTAGAACTTCCCTGATGTATCCCTGACTAAGCTTGTCATAAGCCTTTTCTAGATCAAGTTGTATGATCATATCTGTCTGCTTATTGCTCTTTCGTGAGTGGACCACTTCATGAGCTTGAATGATATTGTTTAGAATTTGTCTACCTTCCACATATTTGGTTTGCTCCTTAGGCGCTAGAGTTGGAAGAAGGGGCTTAAGCCTGTTTGCAATTATTTTAGAAATAATTTTGTACACCACATTGCATAATGCTATGGGCCTAAATCTATCTAGTGTCATCCCATTTTACTGCTTTGGAATCAAGGATATGAAAGAGGTGTTGAGCGCCTTCAAAGCAAATTTGTTTTTCCTTGAGTCCTCCACCACCTCTAGAATATCTTGCTTGACTATGTTCCAACATGTTTTGAAGAAGTCAACTTTGAAACCATCCGGGCCTAGAGCTTTCCCATTTTCCATCTCTTTGATGACTTCATTGACCTCCTGTTCATTTACTGGCCTGTTAAGATTATAATTATCTTCTCTTGTTACAAGCTTAGGAATGTGCTTAGTGAAGTCATTGATGAATTGTGATCTGTCTATGATAGGCTCCTCTGCTATGCCTTGGAAATGTTGAACCAGAGCAGATTTATTTCTTTGTGGGTATTGAGTTGTTTTCCTTGCGTATCTTTCAGTTTTAAAATCCTGCTATGAGACCAATGATCCATGGTGGACTTGTGAAAAAACCTTGTATTCCTGTCTCCTTCCTTTAACCATTGAACTCTCGGTTTCTGTTTCCAGAAGATTTCCTCTTGCTTACATAAGCCTTCCCAGTCCTGTTGAAGTGAGTCAGCTTGTTTCTTACCCTCCTCGGTGAATCCCTTTGAGATGAGCTCCTGGTTAATTTCCTGTAGCTTCCCCTCAACTACTTTTTTGGCTTCAAATATATTGCCAAACTCATTCTTCTTCCAATATTTAAGCTTGAGTTTGATGTGTTTCAGCCTATGCTACAAAATGAACATTTTAGTACCCTGAACATTCAAATCTTCTATCCACCATTTTTCAATATTGATGTTGAAGTCAGGATGGGTAAGCCAAATGTTTTCAAACCTGAAAGGTCTATTTCTTGGCATTCCTATAAAGGACGCTTCTAATTGAATAGGCCAGTGATCAGAGCCTCCAAAAGGGAGGATCATAGCTAACAAGTCAAGGCCTGAGAGGATAAGGTCCTTAGAGATAATGAATCTATCTAGTTTAGAGGCCACTTGAGCAGCCCATCCCCTTTTATTATTCCAAGTGAAGATACCATTTTAGGTTTTTGTATCTACTAGCCTCATGTTGGTAATGAAGTTCTGAAAAGCTATGGAATCTCTGCCTAGAGATCTAGTCCCACATTTTTTTTTTTTTTTTTTCTGAGAGAGATCTGATCATATTAAAATCCCCTCCCAGAATCCATGGGATGCCCAGATGTCTTTCTCTTAGCTCCTCAAGAGAGGTTAGAAGCCTGAATTTGTCTTCAAGATTTTGTGGACCATAGACATTTGTGATCAGATAAACTTCCTTATCCCCCAAAGGTTGGATGACCACTGATAGGTAGTTCGTGGATGCTTCAACATCTAGGATTCCAAGTTTCTGAGGGTTCCATAGTGTAAGAATTCCTCCTGCTGCATTGTCTGCTTTAACTTCTAGATATTCATACTTAATAAGCCACTTGCTATGTACCTCTCTTATTTTGTCTAAAAAACATTTTGTTTCCTGGATAAATACCAAATCTAGTTTATCTTCCTTCATTCTATTGTTGAGATTTCTTTGTTTCCTTTTACTTTCTAGACCCCTAATATTCCATGTTGTAAGCTTCATTAAGAAATATTTGTAAATGAGTAAATAGCTAGGTCTTTCATCTTACCTGAGTTGATCATGAGTTTTCCACATTCAATCAACAACTCATTTTGTCTTTTTCTTCCTCTTTTCCTTCCTAGGTTCTTGGGAGCTTGTCCCTCTGTTGCCTCCATAGTTTTGACCCCTTCGTTATCCTGACTATCATGGTTTATTTTGACCCTAGAACCCTTTGCCTGAGTTCTCCAGAGGAAGAGTTGTTGTACTCTGTTAAATTCCTCTTGAGGTAGCGAATCCACTCCTCTGGTAGTTCCTTCCTCCAGGAACTTTTCTAGATCGAGATGCTCCCTTTCCAGTATATCTTGTAGTTCATGCTCCTCTGTTCCCACTTCGCTTGGCGTCATCTCTTGGTCCCTATCAAGTTCGATCATGCTAGACCGATCCTCCTTTTGTTGGCTTTTGTTAGGTCTATCCTCCATGCTGTCATCCTTTTCCTTCTCTACTAGATTGTCCTTCAATACTTGCTTCGCTCTTTCATTCCCCTCTTCTTCTTCTAATATCTTGAACCTATTATGACTAGGCTGCTTTTCCTCATATATTTTTTTTTGGTTCATTCTCCCTCCTTTTCCTTTGCCTCCCACTTTGGTAAAGCTTTCAGTCTCTTTACCTGAGGTTGCTTTGATACTACTCTCCATTTTATTTAAAGGGCAGTCTCTGAAGAGGTGCCTGTGTTCATGGCGTTTGCGACATTTGAAGGGTACATGCTCATAGTCCATCGCCTGCACCCAATCTTCATCATATACCTGTAGAATTATTTCATCCAGCAAAGCCCCAGAGAGGTCCATTTCCACGCATATTCTGGCAAAGGAGGTATATTTTCTGCGCAGTGTGGCCTCTGATATTTTTATGAAATGCCCTAGTTTATTACCTATGACTTTTAATGATTCTGGCAGCTAATAACCTAGAGGTAGGGAATAAAGTCTTATCCATACCGGCACCGATGTAAGTGTATCTCGCTCCAGGACGAAGTTCATCACCCATGGTCGCATATAGAGACCTGTAGCCGCATAGAAGTAAGGTCCTCCTTCAAACATCCTGTCCTTATCCTCTAGGTTTGTAAACACAAGTGTGAAGAAAACCTTGGATCCAAGGTGCAGATCTATATCTCCCTTAGGTTTCCAATAGTTATTTATCCATGTGTGTAGCACCTTCTTCGTTGGCCATAACCCCATGAATTTGCATATCACTGCATAACTTGCCATGTGCTCCCTGTGTGCCTGTAGTGCTGGATCACTTAACACGACTTGGGGTGTGATGGATGCCCTTGGTTTCCATGGTCCTGTCTGAATTCTGGGGTCAGCTTTTTGAGTGTCTACTCCTGAATGTTTCTCTCTTCTGACTTCCTCCTGCGTTTCTCCCAGCCTCTGTGCTCTGTTATTTTCCTATTTTCCTCTTTCTGTACACCCAGTTTCCACTTCCATGGGCTTCTTGAAATGATTAGAGACTACATGACTATAGGAGGGAGTATAAATCCCCCCTTCTCACCCATCCATGGTGCCCAACACCTAAATCCTGCTACAAACCCTAGTTCTGCGCGTTTTTTCTCCTCAAGGTTCGTCCGACTTCCTTCCTTCCAACTCTAATCGTGAAACCAAAATCAACTTCCCATGTATCGATCTGGTTTTTGAATACTTAACTCCCCGATTGTCTTTGAAAATATTGGTATTTCTTTGATAGCTTGTAACAAAGGAATATTTATACAAAAATTCTTTAGTTCATCTATCATGTCATAATTAGGCAACACAATACGTTTTTCTACCCCTTTGCCAATTTTCAATCTTTTAGGAAAAGGTGGATTTTGAATAGAAACAGAAGGTTGTTTTATAATGGGAGTTGAGTTTATTGGAGTATCATCAGAATGTATAAGGGTGGTTTTTTTTTTAGGATTTTGCCCGTGATGAAGAGATGTCTCTTTCTCAGATAGGTTATCCTTTTTAGACTTCTCTATAACAACAGATGGTGACTTCTTTTCCAATACTTTACAAGATCTAAGTTGGACATTGTTTAAATCTAATGGAGTTATCATGTAAGTTTGGAAATTTTGTCCTTCCATGTTGTAAACAGGTTGTGAATTTTTATTATTTTGATTTAGAAGTGGCTGAGCAAGTAGTTGATTTAGATTTTGTTGAAATGGTAGTGAAAGTTGTGGGTTTGGATTTTGAGGTTGAGAGGGTTGAACATGCTTAGGAAAATATTGTAGTGGAAAAACAGGGTAAGTTTGTTGAAACTGAGGATATTAAGGGTTCTTTCCATAAGGATTTTTCCATCCTTGTGCCCAAGGTTTCCAATGCATGGGTGCATTCCAATTACTTTGTGATGGTTGTGCATATGTTTGAGTGTTGAAAACTTGGGTCATATTCGATTGTGGATTTTGCCATGACCTCTTGGCAATAAAACAAAGAGATTATACTTGACTTGGCATTACTTCCTCTTGATAAACAACTTTAAGACCCGGTATTGACGGGCATTCCTTTGTATTGTGATTTTCTACACATATAACACAGGTTTCCACACTTTTTAAGTCAAGAGGGCATTCTCTCAATGCATGCTTCTTTTCACATTTTGGAAAAAAGATAGATAATGCAACATTTTTTAGCCTTTTGTTTGTTTTGTACTTTAAGGGTATCTATTTGTTCACTAAGACTTCCCAAAATATATGTTTTAAAGTTGTAAAGAAAATTGTCTATTTCAACCCTACTGACTGTCCTAATTGCAGATTTATTAATCCTAGACATAACAAGATCTCTTGCATTTTTGCTAGTTCTTGCCTTTCCTCTTGAAATATGTATGCATAACTCACAAATATCTCCAAATGATAATTGATAAATATCTCCTTTACCCATCAAATTGAGAATATCTATCCACTCATCTCTAATAGATTTTAGTAAGAGATCTTTCAAACTTTCTTCATCTAAATTATGCATTTTAGCCCTTTTTACATTATAAGGAATTCTTTCAATGAAATCTTCAAGATTTTGATCTTCTTTTTGCATCATTTTAAAAACTTTCATAATTAAGGTTATGGGGCATACAATAATCCTTGTATTTTTCTAAGAATGCAGTTTTCAGTTATTCCCATGTTCTTATAGAATGTACTCCTAAGCCCATAAACCGTTTTAATGTTGCATCCTTAAGGGTGGCCGAAAACAATTTCAACTTTTGAGTATCAAGCAAGTAGTCATAGGATCTACACAAGAGTTCAAACTTAAAGAGAAATGTTTAAGGATCCTCATTTCTTAATCCATGAAAATTAGGAAGGATGAATGGTGAGATATTTTTCATTGTGGCTGTGGTATCTTCGTCAAAGATGGGAAATCCAAAAGGTTCTGGATATCCTCTACCACCTCCTCTTCCTCTTCCTCCACCTTTTTCACCTCATCTATTTCCTCCTCTTCCACCTCCAATCCTTGGTTGTTCACCATTCACATTATGTACTTCTCCTTCCCTTTCTCCTGCCATTGTAGATGCCTCAGAACTAATGTAAGGTTCAAAAATTGGATTTTCTAGTTCCTCCTCTAGCTCTTCTGGTTCTTCTATCAGATGAATGTTAAAATAGGTTTCTTCTTCTTCCTCTTCACTAAGGATTTCTAATTCTTGTCCTAGAATTTATTCTCGAGTTGAAGATAAAAAAACGACTCCTTCCATTGGGGATGTAGGATCTTCTTCTTCTACTACAACTTCAATAGAGGAAGTTGGCGAATCTTTAGGTTGGATTTCGGATCTAAGTACCTCAAGATGCCTATGTTTGCCTGCAATTGATGGAATATGAGTTTGGGTGGATTGTGTGGCACTATGAGGCTGTGGTGGGGTGAGTGGTGATGTTGGAATCAAACTCCTACCTCTACTTACAAATATACCTCTAGAATCTCTTTCCCTTCGCATATCATTTTTTAGTTTTATTTTTTTTATGAAAAGAAAAAGACTCCTATATACAATTCCCCGACAATGACACCGAAATGTTTGGAAATTTAATTGGCGTTAAATTAATTAATTTAATTATCAACCAGGGCTAGTAAACTAATAAAATGTATGTGCACTGTTTGTTCTAGGAGTCCTTATCATTGAAACGATTCCTAAATTAAATTGATATACTAAAATGCACATGTTTTCTTTAACAACTATGAAAGTAAATATGAAATCAAAACTGTCGCTCTTGCTTAAAAGAAAGATCACACTCTTCTTAAAATAAACATCCCACTTGCTCGAAAGAAAGTATCACACTTGCTTGAAATTAAGTCTCACACACACTTGCTTGAAAGAAAGTATCATAGTTTCTTGAAATTAAATCACACAGACACTTGCTTGAAAAAAAACTTGATAATGAAACCAAATATAAATTACTTTAACTAAAAGAGAAATTAATTCTATACTTAAATTGAAATATTATTCACACAACTGCGATGTAACTCAAAACCATATTGCAAATCTATATCAATCTACACCCTGTTATACTACTTTCATGTGGATAAGAGATCTTGAATTTACTAATTCTTCCTACAACAAAATGATTAAAGAAATTCTACCTTAAAAGCAATTCTAAACATTCATTCAAAGGCAGAACTTAAGTAGTTAGATAAATTAATGAAATATTATAGAAAATACAAAATTAAAATGTTAACTGTAAATAGTAAAACCTTACAACTTGAGGGGGCCCTCTTGCGAGAAGTAGGTGATAACATGACTCCTTCACAAGATTATATACGCATGGATAAATCGCACAACAAAAGGATGAAATGAAACAAAGTTTCCATTTGAAAAAACAAAGTTTTAAAAACAATATCCAAGTATGTGACTGTCACACCGAGAGGCAGATTTATAATCTCTTACGAATAATTGTTTCAGAGTATTACGACTCTACCCTACTTGACAATGAATAAAATTAACATGAAGAGATAACATATCGTGATTTCCTCATGATTTTCTATCAATGAAGCAAATCATGAGGCTGAATATATACATTCACTAATTCCTCACTCGCCTGGTTCGCCTTCCTCGGTGGTTGAATTTCGCTTTGACTTAGATGCTACAATGCTTTCCTTATCAGTCCAGGTTAAGAAGATAGGTACAAATCATTGTGTCAACTATTTGTCACCTGGCCATATGTCTCGTTCCTTGATTAGAGTTTTAGAACCTTTCAAACCTTCGACTTCGCTACAGAATCAGTCATTATCTGCAAAATAGGTGCAATTCAGCAGCTTATGCAAATATTAAGTTAAATAATAAAGAACAATGAGACTTATGAAACAAGAGATGATTTGATATCTGATATGCCATAAACCTTGTAAATTGATGCCCAATTTAGAGATATTTCAGTAAAAAAGAAGGAGGATGGAGTGTAAGAAGGTGGTCAAAAGAGGTAATTTTGGGGTTCAACAAATTTCTTCTCTTTTATGAAATTTTCATCCGACCAATCTCTTTGTTGTTGTATCACTATTGTCTAGTGTAGAGCATCTTGGTGAAGTTCATCCAATTTATTAAGCTAGAGGAGTTTTTGTTTCTATGTTTCAAGTAAGTCCATCCCAATTTGTACTGGTTTTCTTATGTTTTGCATCTCTATCTATATTGGAAAAAAGTACTATCTTTCTATATATCAATTCATATGGAGTACAACCAATAGTTGTTCTCAATGTTGCCTGGTAGGCTCACAAATCTTTAGGAAGTTTGTTTGCCTAGTCCTTGAGGTGCGATCTGATAGTATTTTTTATGATGGCCACAATGATCTTGTTCATCTCTTCTACATGTCCATTGGACTACAGATGGTATGGTGTTATAACCATGTTCTTCATCTTATATGTGTCAATTAGGTTCTTTATGAGCCTTGAATTAAATTGTGTTCCTCCATCAGTGACAATTTCTCGTGGTATCCAAAACCTGGTGAAGACCTCTTTAGTAAGAAAATATGCTACGGCTTGCTCGGTTGTAGTAGGAGTTCCTTAGCTTTTATCCATTTAGTGACATAATTTGTATATACTAAGATCTAAGAGTTACAATGAGAAGGATAACTGATTGGTCCAAAAAAGTCAAAGGCCCATTTGTTGAAAGGTTCTAATACTAATGTGGCTGCAACTACATTTCATCTAATTGTACTAGTCTCTCCATGTGATGACAAATGTCTCATCTCTTTACATATTTCTTACAATCGCGGAAGATGGTGGGCCAATAATACCCATAATGGAGTACTTTATATCTGATCTTTCTATATGAAAAGTGACCCCCATAAGGACTCTCATGGAAATCTTTCAACATGACATAGATCTCATCCTCTCATACACATCATTAGATTATAACATATGGCCCTGTGTAGAAGAGGCGTCCGTTTGCCATTCATCAATAAAAGAGAATCTTAAACTTTGCTTGATGTTATTTTTCCACTCCTTTTGGGATATGTAATATGGAATTTTACCTAATTCTAAGTATTTAGCAATATCTAAAAACCAAAGTGAATTAGTATATATTGTATCAACAAAAGAATCTTCTACAAGTGCCTCATTCTCATTTGTTGCAAGTCTAGAAAGAAAGTTTGCCACTACATCATCTTTCCGTAGTTTTTTTAAGTTGGTTATGTCAAATTCCTGTAGTAATAACAACCATTTAGTTACCCTACCAACCGTGATTGGTTTATTCTCTAAGTATTTAATGGTAACACGATCAGTGTATAAAATCATAGGATAAATTCTTATGTAATGCCAAAATTTCTTAATAGCATGTATAACCATATGAAACTCTTTCTCTGTTATTGTATAGTTTAGTTTTTAGGAGATAGATTTTTATTGATAAATTATATTGCATATGGATTATTTCCTTCTTGTTTCCCTAAGACAATCCCAATGGTAGTCTGTGACACATATGTAGATATGTGAAATGGGAGGGACTAATTGGGTCCTCTCTGAATAGGAGCCTTGGATAATCTAGATTTCAGTTATTTAAAGGCATGCTAACAACCCTCTGTCCACATAAGTTCAACATTTTTATTAAGCAAAGAAAACAAAGGACAAGCTATTTATGAAAATTCTTGAATAAAATGATGATAATAACCAACATCTCCTAGAAAATTTTATACCTCTTTTTGTGTCCACGGAATAAGAAAGTTTAGTATTACGTTTATTTTTGCTTGGTCCACTTGGATGCCTTTTGATGAGATATGATGTCCTAGTACTATACTTTCAATTAACATTATGAAACATTTCACATTATTGAGGGCTAGATGGCTCTCCTTACATTAAATCTATGTAGATCGGCTAGAGTAATTTCAAATACATCACCATATCTCGTGAAATCATCTATGTAAATTTCTAGTTAGTCATGAATTAGATCATAGAAGATTCTAATCATGACTCATTGAAGTTGTTGGAGAATTACATATTCCAAATGGTAGAACATGGTAGGCACTTGCTCCCCAAGGAGAAGTAAATGTGGTTTTATTTTGACCTTTTTTATTAATTTGGATTGGTTGTATCCATTAAACCCATCGAGGAAAGAATTGTACTTCTCTCCTGTTAGCTTATTCATGATTTGGTTAATAAATGGAAATGGGGGGTGGTCTTTGTGTGTAGCTTTATTTATTTCTCCATAATCGACACAAATTCTCCATTTTCCATTCTTTTTAGGTATAATGACAAGAGGATAAACCCATTGGCTATTAAAAATGGGATAAATGAAGTTGGTTGAAAGCAATTTCTGCAACTCTTCTTTAACTTCATCCCTCAGTGTTGGATTAATTTGTCATTGGGGTTAAAGAATGGATCTAGACCCTTCCTTGATATAGATATGGTAAGTACACTAGTCATTATGGATTCCCTGCATGTTAGTGTAGTCCTAGGAAAAAACATCACTATGCTTTTGAAGGACTTGGGTTAGTCATTCCTTTTGTTGTTTGGTTAGACCTTAATTGATTTTCAAGATTTTTCCAGGGTTGATCTCTATAGTTCTAGAGTTCATGCTAATTATTTGGAGGAGGGGGATTCATGTTCTATTGGTGGTTCATTTGCTGTGAAAATAGAAGCATCAACTTCAACATTCATAATGTGGGTGATACCACTTGAGTTAGATGAAGAGGAGGAGGAAGCTATGAAATTGCTAATTTCTTCATCCTTAGTTTTATCTCTAACTTGATGGGAAACCTCATCCTCTTCACTTTATTCTTTGTTATCCAAAAATGGTGTTTCAATATCTATATTGGGATTGGCGGGAGGATACAAGTTAGGTTGTTTCATTGTGGTCCTGTGGGAGATGGTAGTGTTACCAAACCTAAAACTGATGTAAGCATCAACAACGACTAACCATGGATTTGCCATGATTAAAGGATAGCCTCCCCGAGAAGACTTGGGGGTTGTAGGATCATGAAGTTAGAGAGATACTCCCATGAATATACAAAGATCACTACATATTCCAATATTCCTTTTGGTTTGATAGTTGATCTATTAGTAAGTTGTAGCAAGGTGCGGGTCTGCCTAAGGCTAAAAAGTCACAAGGCTTCCATGGTTTCATGAGTCATGACATTGATGGTAGCACCAAGGTCGATCAATATGTTGGGAATGAGTGTATGGTTAATCTACACATTGGTTGCCAAGTTCCTAGGGTATGAATACTTGGTTGGGATAACTCCGCTCATCATAAGGTCTGGTAGTTTTCCCATAACATGAATAATTTGAAGACCCTTTCTTCTTCTATAAGGTCTCCTTAAACATAATTCCCTTACCACTTTTGGGTAAATAAGAGCATCCTTAATTGCTTGGAACAAAGGTATATGAACACACATTTTTAAGCTCACCTATAAAACCAAATTTAGGCTAAGTAGTTGGTTTATCTAGGTCCAATTTCATTGAGTAAGGAGAAACCCATGGTTCTAGGCGAGCTTGGTCTGTTCTTAAGTTCTTGGAAGATTGAATCGATTTTGGTTATTCATTCATAACTTCCTCATTAGGGTATTCAATATGTATAGGAGGCTATTGTTATGATCCTTATGCCTTAACAAATATAAGAAACCAATAATTACAATCTGCATCGAGGGGAAAACCTCCTTATACAATAAATACAATAAACAAGACAATATTTGGTGATCCTAGGAATAGGTATCCTAATAAAATTATAATAATTTGGGACCATAAGGGGTTCTATCCTACATAACAATATAACAATAGAAATGTAATCACTCAATATCTAGGGCTTAATAAGGGGTTTTTGGGTTAACATGGGGCTTATATAGGGCTTAACATGCCCCTCCCCTTCAAAAAAGTGTTGTCCTCAATACTTGACTATTTGTGGGTGTTTCTACATGAAACACTCATCTTCCCATGCCACTTCTTCCACTAGTAGGTTCTTCCATTTGATAAGGTACTCAATAGTCACCCGATTTCTTAGTTGCTTAGTCCTTGTTTCCAAAATTGTTTCAAGCTCCAAGTATTATTTTCCCTTCTTCATTAATCTCAGGTAGAAGAGTTTGGACTGGGATCTTATCACCGATAACCTTCTTTAAGTAAGACACATGGAAGAATATATGTACACGTGAAGATGGAGGCAACTCCAATTTGTAGGCCATACTTCCAATCCTTTATAACACCTTATAGGGTCCATAACACCTTGGAGCTAATTTATTTTCCTTCTTTTGTTTCTTGAGGGACATATTTTATATGGTTGTAGTCTCACAAATACGTAATCCCCCACTTCAAGTTCCCTTTCATTGCAATACTGATTTGCTTGTTATTTCATCCTATTTTGTGGCATAACCAAGTTGTCCTTCAATAATTTAAGAACCACTTGTTGGTGTTGGATGTGGTCCTCCACTACTTGAGCCTTTATATCCCCTTTCATGGGTGATATGATGGATGGAGGATGATATCCATAAAGTGCCATAAATGCCAACATTTTTTATGAAGTATGGAAGGATGTATTGTACCACTGTTCTACCATGGGCAACCATTTAACCCATTTTGTACGTTTATTAGATTCAAAACAATGTAGATATCATTCTAAATACTTATTCACAATCTCAGTTTTCCCATCAAATCGAGGATGGTAAGATGAGCTATGAGCCAATTGAGTACTCAAACAAGAAAATAATTCAGTCCAAATTTTTTTAGTGAAAATTGGATCTCTATCACTTATAATAATCTTTGGTATTCCATGTAGCTTTTGGATTGTTTCTAGGAATTATTCTACCACTATACTTGCTTTAAGAGGATGAGAAAGAGAGAAAAAGTGGACATACATTGTAATTCAATATATGATCCAGGTGGATATTGGTGGCCACCTGCCAAGTCCACCTGGATCCCCACCATTGTCTTTCTCAGCATTTTCAGTTTCCTTAATTGTAGCACAACTTACTATTTTTAGCAGTTTTTCGGGTCCTGAACTTCCGGAGCCGTTTTGAGGCCCTAAACGACGTTTTTTGGGGAATCCGGGGGCAACATGGGTCATGGAATGGACCAATGTTGCCCGTTCCAACAATGATAGTGCTCGAATAGATCTTTCTAATGAGCTATTGTACGCGTCAAACGGAGATCATATGCTAAAGTTACGACCCCGGGAAGTTGATGTACCAACTTACCCCCAAACGGGGCCCACAGTTTGGCGTTTCATCTCCTAGGGTTAGGTTTTGGAATGTTAAGGGTATTTCATTGTTTCTCAACAATAAATAGGCCTTCGAGCCTCATTGTAACACAGTTCAGGGGCATGTAGCCATCACATCTCTTCTCAGAGATAAGCTACCATCGCCCTAGCTAGTTTATTTCCATTTCTGATTGTAAGCATGTTTCAGTATTTTCCATTAATGAAATGAAGTATTATTTCCGCTGCATCTTTGTGTATATGGTTATCTCGGTAATTTGTTGCGTTCCTGTTTAAATCCGGATCAATATACTACTACCATAATGACACTAATTCCCTTAGATTTGACTAAACCAATAATAATATCCATTAAAAATTCTTCTTAATTCTAAATTGGTATGGCTAATGGTTGAAGGAGCACCAGTGTCTTGATAGCTTGTCCTTTATTTTGTTGGCATACCACACATTCAACCACTAATTTTTGCACATATGCTTTAAGACATTCCCAAAAAAAATCTTTCATGATCCTATGGTATATCTTCATGAACCTTGAATGCCCTATTACCGGAGAAGTGTGTAATTCCAATAGGACCTTTTGTTTGACTTGAGAATTCTTACATAAGTATAAGCGATCTTGATACCATAATAAATCATTTTTCCATTTAAAATTTTCTATTGCATCAGGGTCCTCCTGTAGTTATAGAATGATCTTGCATATCTTCTCATCCTGTTTCCATTCTATATTTGCTTCTTCCACCTAGTCATATTGTGGAAAAGAAGTAGCACATAGTAAACCATTTGTGTCTTCCTATTTCCTTGGGAGTGCATCTATGACCATATTTTGTTTTCCCTTTTTTTAGATCATCTCAAAATCACAACCCAATATCTTTGTGACCCATTTTTGTTACTCTTTTGAAGATAGTCTTTGATATAAGAAGTACTTTAGACTATCATGATCTATTTTTACTTTGAAGTGTCTTCCTATTAGGTATGGATTACATTTCTCAACTACATGTAGTATGGCCAACATTTGTTTTTTATAGATAGGTCTGAGTAAGTTTTTTCCTTTAATTTCACTACCTTCAAATGCAAGGGGTCTTCCTTCTTGCATCAAAACTGCACTGATGCCATGGCTTGAGGCATCGCACTCCACAATAAATATTGTTTGTGAAGTCAGGCATCACCAGTATGAGATTTGTATATATAGCCTCTACAGGTTCTTCAAACACTTTGGTTGCTTCTTTAGTCCTAGAAAATGCTTCCTTCTTCAATAATTTTGTTAGAGGTGCTACTATTTGACCATAATTATTGAAAAATTTGTGGCAATATCTTGTCAATCCTAATAATCCTCTGAGTTTATTCAAGGCATTTTTGATTGGCCATTCCCTCATAGCTTTTATTTTGTTGGGATCCACCATGACACCATTTTCTGATACACTATGACCCAAATATTCCACTTCTTGAACACCAAAGGCACACTTGGAAGGCTTTGCATATATTTGTTGCTCTTTCAATAGTGTCTAGACCTTTTCAACATGTTGCACATGCTCTTCCCAAGGTTTGTTTTAAATTAGTATGTCATCAAAAAATACTAAAACAAATTTTCTAAGGAAGGGTTTGAAAATAGAATTCACGAAGATTTGAAATGTTGAAGGTACATTTTTATGTCCAAATGGAGTAACCAAAAACTCATAATGACCTCCATGTTTTCTAAAGGCTATTTTGGGAATGTCTTCTTCCCTCATTATGATTTGATGATATCAAGAACAAAGATCTAACTTAGTAAAAAAAATTTGATCCATGTAATTCATCTAACAATTCATCAACGACATGAATAGGAAACTTTTCTTTTATTGTCATTTTGTTGAGTTGTTTGTAGTTTGGACACATATTCTATGAACAATACTTTTTTATAACGATCACCACTAGTGAAGAGAAAGAACTCTGGCTAGGTTGAATGATGCTTGCCTCTAACATTTCATGAACCATACGCTCAATATCACTTTTTTGTGCGTGTGGATATATGTAAGGCCTGATGTTAGGTGGTACATTTCCAAGTTGCAAATGAATACTAGAATAGTCATGTTCTTTGATAGGTGGAAGACCCTTAGGCATTTCTACAAATGCATGATTGTTAATACATTTTTGAAGATCCATTGGCACAGAGGATAGAGATGTTTGAACATCTAATGAACACAACTGTGCAAATACACCTTGGTGTCCCTTTTTAAGTATTTTTATCATGTTATTAAAGCTTATCACTTTACTAGGTTTCCCTTGGATACCACTACGCTCAATTTCCTTTCCTTCTGAGAAAAATATCATAGAAAGATATTGGAAATTAACAGCCATTATAACCTATTATAGCGGTTACAACCAACCTCCAAAATTTTACTAATACTTCGTTTTGGAGCCTCCCTCCTCAAATCACAACAACTCATCTTACACTGACCCATGTACTTGTGCTTTCATTGAGCTTTATATTTCACATGTTGGCTTTTTTTTTTTCTTACTTTCTTTACTGTTTAACCCACAAGCCGATCTCTTCACTTGGTTTCAACCCAGTTTCAGGCTTGCCTTAGTGAACTACGAAATCCTTGAGGGCAACCAGCCTTGCTCTTGGGAATTGCGCAGTCCAAGCCAGCAGTGAGCCTTCAGATCCAGAATTGTGTAGAGTCGGTTGACAACCACCTTTCAACTGGGAAACTAAGCAAAGCATGAGAGGCAGCCCAGAGTCACTTGATCTAGAAATTGCGCATAAGTCTTTCTACTTAGAATATGCTCAGTACATAAGCCAGGGGGTTGCATAGTCCTTCCTAGGACTGTACAATCTCTTCGTGCAATGCATGGAACTTTTTCTTGGAAAAGAAAAATCATCCCTAGGAGGTAGGGATTTATTATTAGTTTTCTAAAGGTGGCACAATGTTATCTTTAGATGTTTCCATCAAGTGTCATTGTTGTCCTTGATCTCAAGTATGCGCATCTCAAATTCCATTTTTGCTCAACTCTATGTAATGGATGCCTCTAGAGCTCATTTGTATACTCGATCATCAAGCTCTAGCATGCCTAAGGAAATTAAGGGACCTTCAGATCACTATGGTCACTTTTCTAGGTCAGTTTTTATTTTATCATCTGTTGCCTCCTTTTCTATCGCTACTATTTGTTTAGCTTGTGAGAGTGTTGTTTCACTTGTTTTGTTAAGTGATTGTTGGTGTTTTAACTTGTTTTAGCTTGTAGAAGTGTTACTTCAAGTTTTTCATTACCTTTCCCAAGTGTCACATGCATTACCTTGTTTTTTCACTGACGGTCGTCGTTGCAGCAATTCTCTCCACATGCTTCGTTCTCCTTCTATTTGACTAATCCCTGCACTTATTTTACTTGCATGCATCATCACTCAATCAAATCTAAAGTCAAATCTGCACTCAGCATCACACCATCCTTCAGATTTGCTTGATTGCACACTCCCATTGGGCAGATCTAGGCTCCCCTTGCTCGAATCTGACATTCACTTGCAGGCACTGCACAATTTGGTAGCACAAGGCCTCTGCCTTGGCTTTTGGAATTGCGTAAAGGTTGTGCTGGCTTGGTTCCAATTATGCACTATGCTGTTCCAGGAGCCAATCACCCAACTTAGTCAGTAAGACTACGTAATGCGCAGTCTCTCCCAGGCTATGCCCCAGACTGAACTGCGCATTGCACAATTCCATTCATCAAGATTTCACATTGACTGGGACTGCGTAGTTCCCACAGTCAATCAGTCACCCCTATTGGTCAAAATTGCACAATCCCTATAAGTAGATGATCTGAGTGTTGCTTGATCATGTTATGAAGTTATATTTGTAAGATCTAATGTTTTCTTGCCATGAGTGTCCTTTCTATCCCACATATACACAACTCATGAAGCACTTCTCTCCAACAATGATTATACCATGGGACCAAAGAGAGCTACTTTAAGAGAGAACACTGGAAGCAGTTCAGCAAGTGCTAGTTAACTTGCTAGTATATGTAGGCACTCAACTATCCATAGAAAAGGAGTCAACACTAACATGGAAACAAGTACAATTGCAGTAGCAGAGGGCAACAATCTAGTACAAGGTCACGGAAAGAGGAAGTTGCTGACACAACACAAAGAGAACAAAGCTACAGAGTAAAAATGTATTCAATCTTCATGCCAACAACTTCAGCAATAAAAGCAAAATGAAGCAAAGGACACCGTGAGCAGAGCGGAGGAAGAGAAAAAGCAAAGCTTGCAAGAAGCAGAACGAAAGTTACAGGAGATGGGGAAGAAGCTGAAGGAGGAACAAGAGATGATAAGAAGAGAAAGCAAAGAAAAGTAGAAATAGGAGGAATAAGAAAGACAAGGCGTAATGACAGGGAAAACAACACCCATACAGGTCAAAGAGTTGGAACAACTAGCAGTAGAGGAGGAGAGTGAACAGATTCATCAAGGAAAGGATGATAGTGTTAGACACCATGAAACATTCAACTGCACTGCCCAATCTAGCTTGGCCTATGCAGGAGCAACAAACTCAAGTGTCAAGTACTTGTTGGCTAAGAATGAACAACTGACAAAGAAATTACAGGCAACCAAGAAATAGGCAGAAGAATCTCGAGAGCAGAGCACAGTTTTCACAATGGTAGAGATGAGGAAAGTGATACTCGTTGTAGTATCAACACTTGAGACCACCATGAGGAAACTCTATGATGAATTTGTCACCGTGCACAAGGCAATTGTTCATGTGCATGACTTGCAACAACAAAGAAAATATTTTGTTTAAACTCTTAGGAACATACATGTTGCCATAACCCATGTGCAAGAGTGGACAATGTGGTACAAAGGGGCCCCGCTTCACTTGCCAAAGATGATGAAGCCGTCGACAGAGCTAGAGAAAGAAAAGGTCTGGATGTTGATCCAGAACTATGAGCAACTCTCCCCATTCTTCAACAACATACAAACTTCATATGCACGTTTGCACAAGAGTTTGGATATCGTGGTGAGAACACACAAGATACCATCAATCGGTTCCCTCACCGAAGCTAAGGAAAAGAACCAAGTCTCGCTAGAGATCAATAGGTACATGGAGCAACTAAGGTGAGAGGCCACCAACGATGACTTAGAGATGAGAGCAAAAAACATGCAGAGGTACATTGGTGGTCCCGCCATAGTCAAGACCATGTTGCACATGCTTCAGGATGAGTTGGACACGGGTTCAAAGACCATATACCCAAAATTTATGGAGGAAAAAGTATGTTATCAGAAAGACATCATCAAGTAGTTTGAGGACACCATAGCATAGTACCGAGCTTGGTATCAGTACATCACTGAGAGTCATCAAGTGGATGTTATCGAGTTGGTCTTTCCCCAAAATTTTGTGTCATAGTGTTTGTCTTGTGAGGTTGTATCTAGCCTATTTTGTTTCACATGGGTACATGTGGAAATTATATACTATTTTTGAATATCTTGTGGAATTCCAAGTGTCATTAGTGGAATTTGAACAATCACTATGTAATGTGATGAGTTATTTGTAAAGAATTTGAAGAGTCATGAGGGGAGTCAAAGAGTCACAAAGGGGAATATCAAGGGTCACTCCACCCTTTGTTATAAATAGAAACTCATAACTCATAGAAAGGGCTTTTGGGAGACAAGCTTTTGGCTAGGCATTTCTTAGAGAACGCTTGGGAGTGTTATGACAAGCCTTAGCTTCTCCACTGCGTGGAGAGAGTACACTTCTTTGGAGGAGCGGGCGGTGTTGACTGTAATGTTCCACTATTGGGGCTAGTAGCTGTCAATGGTGTATGTATGGATGGAACTTTCACTTAATAATATAACTGATCCAACACGTTTTCATGCATATGTTGTTATTGTAGTTGGACTATTCTGGTTACTTTAGCAATGTATGTTGTTTAACTTATGCATTTGGTTATGAACTATTTTGTATGCAATTGTATGAATCTTTTTGAAGGCGTGTTGTTGGATTAACCTGTCACTTTGGTTTGTGGACTATTATTCTTCCAACTTGTGATGTCATTGAGCTCGTGTGTTCCTTTCAGGCTAAGTACTATTACAAGCTTCTAAGGGTCACACTTCATTTCCCCTCTATGTCTTATAACCCCCATGCATATTACTTGACTCGCTGCAAGGTCACACACTTGATTCAGACTAAAGTTATCATACTTACCTTTGCACGATATCGCGATCAAGGCACTACATTACCACCCATTGTTAAGACTCCTACTCCAAACGGTCTGAGGTCTAGTTGGGAATTCTTACTGGGGAGATCCCCTTGACATGTTGGTAGGTCCAACACCATAAACATTTCTGGCACTAGAAGGAGGACCGGATGACAAGATAAGCCCTCAAAGTCTATTTTGAATCTCTGCACATCATTCATGACATACATCAGAATCTCAACTCTAACATGTTTTTCTCATGCACATTATTTTGAAGTGTCATAGGATGTCATCGATGACTTGTCACGACTAAAATACAATGGTGAAGATGGAATAGCCTTACTAAGACACAAAGTTTCGTTTTTGGTCTTCTGTGAGAGGAATGAAGTCCCATTAAGAAACATTGCCTGTGCGTTTTTTTCTTACATGTTCGAAAGGTGTGTTAAGAAATGGTGTCTCACATTGCCCACAACCTCTATTCCGAAGTTACAGAAAGCACCTGACGAATCTATTATGCAATTTTGGGACCGCTTCTGTAATCTTGATTTTCAATTCCCGAAGACGAAGTTGATTGGATATTTCTCAAACAAATATTTCAGTATCTTCTTCACACATCTGAAAATCCACATGATTTAGAATCATTTGAACCCCTCCTAGTATACCTTGACGTTAGATCTTCCAAATTTAAGAAGGACAAGGTCGCTGTCATGAGTGACTCTCCGTCCTCTTCTCATCAAACCGTTCTAGCTCCGCAGGAAGAGGTGGGAGTAGTTGTGAACCATTTTGTTGAACTGTCACCTCCTCCCACCCCACCTACTTTAGATATCTACGCAGATTTAGACTGCAACCCTGATGGTTGTCACCTGATCTAGTTCTCTCAACCTCTGCCCTCTAGTTCCTTTGATCCTCTAAATTTTGGTGTCTTGTGTTCTTCTATTCTAGATCCCACATATGTTTTTCATGAGGATCAAGTTGTCGACGGAGTTGGTGTTGAGCAACCAACCTACATTGTCAATTTTGATGAGTATGTGTGTGAATCTGAAGAAGAACATGTGGTGAAGGATGACCTCCTTCCATCCGCACCTCATCCACTTTATCCTGACATTTTCTATGATTATGCTATCTTTGATTTTTTTTGTGAAAATTCATACCCAGATGTTTCTACTTCCGATCATTCACATGACACACATGATTTTAGTCCATCATTTGATTGTGCAGAGTAACATTCTTTATCCTTGAATATACCCAATCTGTCATCTTTCATTTCTGGAAATTCAAACGGTGAAAAATTATGTTTCTCATCAACCCCTCTCTATGATTCGTCAGATCATGAGTATGCCGATGCACATCTAAAATTTTCTAATCGTGGCTATAGTGCTCTTTTTACTCATTCATTTGATCATGTTCTAATTAACTTATTGTTGATATTTCTGAGCCATTTTTCTTTGATGATACATCCTGAAGTGGAGACCCCTCAAGCTGTCAGGGCACTTCATCTTGAGTTGATGGTTATGTCAAGTTCTCGCAGCCCTGAGGTTAGTTCCACTTCCGATCAGAAATATGTTGAATTACCCTAGGCTCCTCATCACTCTCTTGTTTGCATTGAAAATCAATCTAGTCTATCGATTTCACATCCTCCACCATAATCACACGATCCTATCTCATGAATTGGAAGAGTCATACACATAAAGTCATGTTGCGAAACAAAAGTTTTCTTATTTATGCATTTTTGCTTGTTTGTCAAGATCAAAAGAGTGTACATGCTTGTCATCTCCGCATAGTGTGATACAACACTATGATACATCTGCAAAGTGGCTTCCATGTGCTTTTACTATTTTCTTTTCTGTGGATGCATTCAAACTTCGAGCGTGTTGGTTTTCATTGTTTTATATTTCTTGCTTGCTGGTTTACCTAAATATCTTTCTTGTCAACCATGCCTTCACCTACATGGGCCAATGATTAGGTGCTCAAGTATATGCCCAAAAATCAAGGTATCATAATCTTGTTAAGCTCAACTTCAGATTGAATATCTCGTCATTCTGAATCCAATCGTGTGAACGACACTCAAATCCGAGTTCGTATGAAAAATTTATAGCAAGTCAAAGTTCAAGTTTGACTTGTCTGCATGGCAGGATTGGATGATGTGGCAAAGGTCCCAGCGAATGAGGAGGCGCCAAGTGGTAGGCTACCATTGGCCCATGCACATCGCATATTGTAGGTCACAGGTGGATTGGGTTAAGAATCGACCCCCAGGCAGTGTCGATTGCAATTTGCAATATCGCATATCACGATCGCAGGAAAGGAGAAGTTATAAAATCGCCCCCCAGCACAGTCAGGGTTTTGATGCGATATATCGCAATCACATATCGCACCCAGTACCTGCTGATATATATATGATACAGGGATTATCCGCCGATAGCAAAATTTGATCAAGTTCTGATTGTGATAGACTGCCTAGACGCGATACGTTTATGTGTTGCAGTTTATATGTTGTTGGGTCTGCCAATACTGCCGATTATGTTCCCTCTCTGATTGCCGATTGCGATGAGTGATAAGTTCTCGGATGCGAGATGTTATGAGCCATAGTTTATACTCATGTCGGGTCCGCGATATCACTATCGCAACATTCCGTCGTGTTAACAAGACCTTCAACCCGCTAAACTTCGCTGATTGCGATTTGTGATATGACCGACAGAATATAGCCCACTGCACGGCAAAATTGTCGCATAGTTAACGGATTTTTGGGATAATTTGTAGAATCATGCTAGTTTTGGAGAATTTTGTGGAATGAATAGTGGTAGAACTAGGAGAAGTCATAACTTCTTCAGTTCTTAAACAATTGGATGCAAAAAAGAGTAAAGGCTAGCAATATTGGCTATTTTGAACTCATTGAGACATGTTTCAGAGGCATTTGAGCATTGTAAACACACTTTTGTTGTAATTTTGAGCATAATAGAGAGGCTCAAGCATTAGAAGCTAGACCAAGGAGATGTAGCTCAGGAGGGGTGAACTCCTCATCAAATCTTTGTGTTATGTGTTTTATTTTGATGTTGTTTGCTATTATTTTGTTGTTGTTTAGCATATGTTTTATGTTAAATTGTTTATAACATTTACATAAGAAACTCTCATGGTAATCAATTAATTAAGAAAACATGGTGAATCCTTAAGAACTTGATAAGCAAATGATAAGCACCTTGGGTTTTATTTTGAATGGGGAATTAGCACAACATTACTAATTTGCTCCATTTTTTATCAAGTTGGTATCAGAGCATTGGTTTTTGCTTACTAGATTTGCTTTGTGAAAGAGGGATTTAATTGTTTGCAAGTTTTTGTCATGCTAACAAGGTTAAAACTCAAAAGAGGAGAAGGGAAGCTAGTTGAAAGCCCTATAGTTGGCTCAAGGGGAAGAAGAGAAAGGTTGCCAAAGTCCTCTACACTAGTACGTCCTCAAGTTGCAGAAGTTGCAGTTGAGTCTTCAAAGACCATGTCTCATGAAGAGAACTATCATGAAAGAAGATGAGAAGAACTCCAGAAAGGATTTCTTTGATATGACAAAGATGGTGAAGGTCCTCTATGAAGATAGGAATAGCAGATTGCAAGGAGAAAGTTCCAAACCTCCCAAAGGAGAAGGCTCTTCAGGAAGTGGTAATGCAAAAGGAGGTAATGGGAATGGAGAGAAGCCTCCACCCTCTCCACCATCTTCTTCATCTTCTTCTTCACAATCATCTTCACACTCTTCCACTAATACAACCCTTACTCATACTCATCATCATTCTGTAAAAGAAACTGGTAAATCACCTTTTCTAAAGCTTGATGTTAAATTTGAGTTGCCTATGTACAATGGAGAAGTTAACACATAAAAGATGGATAACTATATTCGTCAGTTGGAGGTGTATTGTATAATTCAAAACCTTCAAGAGGATGATATCAAAATTCAATTAGCATCATTGAGAATGGAGGTTGCAACACTTGTATGGTGTGAATCAAGGACTCAAGACGAGATCAAAAAACATGGTAAGATCTCTATTACTTTGTCTGATTTCATTGCTGCTATAAAAAGACAATTATACCCTTTAGCTCATATGAAAAAAACTATCATGAATTGGCAAAATTTTAGACAGTTAAAAGGTCAAAAATGTGCAAGAGTATACTCAGGAGTTTAGGAGAATAGCTCTTATGCTAGGAGCAAAAGTACAGTCACAAGATACTTTGCTGAAATACATAGGAGGTTTGCATAACTGTCTTCGACACACCATTCTTATGTTTAATCCCACGAACCTTAATGAGGTTTGTGTTCAAGCTACACACCTCAAAGAAAGAGGGAAAAATGTACAAGAAGAAGGTAAGAAGATGTAATTCCAGAGTGGTGAAAAAGGCAAGAAATTTAAAGGAAAGCAAAAGAAAAATGCTTCTGTTAAGAAAGAAGGGGAGAAACCCGTGTGAAAGAATTGTTCCAAAGAGGGTCATGATGAAGCACATTGCTGGAAGGTTCATCCTGAATTAAGACCAAAGAAATATAACAATAAAGGGAAACATAAGACGAACGTTGTTGTACAACAAGACTTGGGTTCTGACTTAGGTGATGAATCAAAGATTGCAACCACTGTCACTAAGGGAAAAACCATGGCAAGAGAAAGCAAAGAGGAAGATGTGACAAGCACAAGCACAACAAAAAACTCTAATAACGATTCAAATGAAGAAAACAGAATTCAACTGTTCCATATGCGAGTTATTTCCAAAAACACCAAGATTGATATGCTGTTTAAAATGAATCTCGAAAAATTTAGTTTCTACAGACTTGGTCAAGAAATTGAATCTGGAAACCGCGCCTCATCATAAACCGTATCCATTGGGTTGTATAACCAAGGATGAAAATATTTAGGTCACAAGGAAATGCATTTTCAGGTTTGCTATTAGTGCCAATTTCATTGATGAAGTCGAATTAGATCTAGTACCTCTAGATATTTATGGATTTGTGTTGGGAAGCCTGTATATGTATGATAGGAAAGTCGTTTTCTATAGATTTGAGAACAAATATCATTTGCTCAAAGACAGAGTGGACTATATTGTTAGAGCCCATTGTAGGAAGATTAATTTTTCCTTGGCAAGCGCAGGGAAAATGAAGTGATTGGTCAATTCCAACAAGAGTCTTGTGCTCCTTATGATCAACTAGAAGAATGACACTGCGCATGAATCCTTTGCAGGTTGTGACGTGAAGCTGAAAGCTGAATTGGTTGATGTGGTCAATCAATATGGAGATGTGTTTTAAGAACCAAAGGGATTGCCACCAAAAAGGGGAATTCAACATGAAATTCAGCTACGACAAGATTGTCCACTCCCAAACATCGTTATGTATCAAATGTCAATTATGGAAAGTTTATAAATTAAGAAACAAGTCCAGGAATTGTTAGATAAAGGTGTATTTTGTCCCTCTATTTCACCATGTGGTTCACCAATTATTTTGGTACCCAAGAAAGATGGAACTTTGAGCATGTTTGTAGATTATTAATCTTTGAACAAAATTACCATAAAGAATCGATACCCATTGCCCAAAATAGATGATTTTCTAGATCAATTGAAGACTGCAAAATATTTCAATAAATTATGCTTGAGAAGTGGATATCATCAAGTTAGAATAACTGAGGAGGTTATTTGGAAGACTGCTTGGACCAAACATGGATTGTTTGAGTGCAACACTCTACCTACATTCATGAGAGTTATGAATGATGTTTTAAGATCCTTTCTTGATGAGTTTGTAATTGTCTATTTAGATGATATTTTGATATTCAACAAATCATGAGAAGAGCATGTCAAGCATGTGAGGAAAGTGTTGGATGCCTTGTAAAAAATAAATTAGAGCTGAACAAACAACTCAACTTTTCTTTCAAAAAGTATGGGTTCATTTTGGATTACCTACTTCTATTGTAAGTGATTGTGATTCCCGATTTGTTGGGAATTTTTGGTCAAGTTTATGGAACTTGATGGACACCAAGTTGAAGAAAAGTGTAGCCTTCCATCCGCAGACAGATGGTCAAACTAAAGTAGTTAACAAGATAATTATTCATTTGCTAAGAGGATATTGCAACAAACATCCTAAGTTGTGGAATGAACAGTTGCATTATGTTCAACATGCTTACAACCGAGCAAAATACTCTTTTACTCTAACTTCGCCTTTTGAGGCATGTCTTGGTTATTTTCCTAAATCTCCTTTGGATTTCATCTTTGAAAAAGATGTAGCAGTAGATAGGAATAACGACATAGACAAAGCAAATAAATATTTAGTTGATTCATCAAACCGTTCAAGAACAACTAGAAAAGAGTCAAGGCAAGTATAAGACAAGGCATGATAAGCATCGCATGGATCATCAGTTTCAAGTAGGTGATGAAGTTTGGCTTTACATTAGCAAGGAAAGGCTTCAAGGTGAAGGTAAAAAGTTGAAACCAATCCATTATGGTCCATTTAAAATTCTGGAAAAGATTGGTAATAATGCTTTCAAGCTTGATTTTCCTTCATATATGTAAATTTATTTTGTTGTTAACGTTGGAAATTTGAGATTGTATGAGCCTCATTTGATTGAATATCAAGGAGAAAGTGTACAAATTCCATCAATTGAAGATTTTTGCCCAGAATTTCTTGATGAGATTCAGCAAGACACCATACTTAACAGAAGAATGAGGTTATCAAAGAGGGGAAATTTTGATTATCTTCGAGTGGGTCTCAAAGGTACAAATCCATCAAAGGTAAATTGGACTGAAGAGGGGAGGGTGAGGGAACAATACCCTCATCTATTCAATAACTGAATATAACATTTTGGAGTCCAAAAGGCTTATAGTGGGGAGGATTGATCAAGTGCTCAAGTTTATGCTAAAAAATCAAAGTGTCAGAATATTATTAAAATCAGGTTCAGATCGAAGAGCTCACCATTATGAATCCAACGGTGTGAATGATACTCAAATCCAAGCTCGTATGGAAAAGTTAGAGCAATTCAAAGTTCAAGTTTGACTTGTCTATATGGCAGGATTAGATGACGTGTCAAAGGTCCCAACGAATGAGGAGGTGCCAAGAGGTAGGCTACTGTTGGCCCTCACATATCGCATATCGTAGGTTGCAGGTGGATCGAGTTAAGAATCGGCCCCTATGCATTTTCAATTGCGATTTGTGATATCACATATCGTAATCGTAGGAAAGGAGTTATAGAATCGGCCCTCGACACAGTCAGGGTTGTGATGTGATATATTGCAATCGCATATCACACCCAGTACCCGCTGATATACATGATACATGGATTATTCTCCAATATAAAAATGTGATAAAGTTCTGATTGCGATAGATTGCCCGGATGCGATACGTTTATGTGTTGCAGTATATGTTAGGGTCCAACCCTAACCCCCTTATTTATGTAATAGGGTCGAGTCATAGTTGTAGTTAGTTAAAGTGTCAATAAAGCCCATATTAATAATTATAAGTGGTTGACCTGCATTTAAAGAAGGGACCACAATTAGTTGCAAATGGGCCATGGTATTAGATAGATGGTATTGATAAGAACCATGGTACCGACCCATGTTATTGCATGTATGAATCCTATATAAAGGATAGAGACTCCCCTTGAGGAACGTCGTGTCTTATTTTGTAATCGAGCACTGCTCTATTGGAGGTTGCCCCCTCGAAGAGGCAAGTGAACATTGCTTTCCTTTCTGAATAATAAAATACATGCTGTTATTTCTCATTGTTCTGTGTTCTGGGTTATATTTCTCCGCATATTTTATATTCTAGTATCTTCTCGCAGGTCAAGAGCATAACAAGTGGTATCAGAGCACTTTCCAAGGCCTGTAGGATCTCCATTTTTAGCAGATTTTTTTTTGGCTAGAGGCGTGTTCCAATGTCTTTAAACCACGGGATCTGACATTGAGCGCATAAACCTGTGGATTTGGGGAGGCATGCACGCAGGAAATACAATAGGTGGTGACACTTTTTGGACTCCCTTGTAACCCCTGTGGGTACCCCTTAGAGTAGTAGCACATTAGATAGAACTGCGCATGGACTGTCTTCCAAGTACCCTTTGGGTATATCGGAAGCCCCCTAGGCTCACTTGAAACCTCGCCATAGACAAACCATCGAACGTCTTGCTGCTACAGTACACCGAGAATAGCACTTGGGGAGATTACTCGCGCGTACGATAGGGTAGTCGGGTAGTATGACTAAGGGTACGGTTGATCCTCCTTAGTTAGTGCCTTGGAAGATTGGGTCAAGTACTACTGTTGGACCCTTATGTATATTGCGATTTGTAGCACCTGACACTCCTTGAGACCATAGTTCCCTTGTCTCTCTCTAGATCGCACCTCATCTTTGATAGATCAGATCTAGCAGGTTGAGTTCTATCACAGCCGCAACAATAAGATCCGCCATTCAGATCTAGCAACAAGGGTTCGATCACTGCCACATTCCTACTCATATTATGCAGTTAAGGGTTTCACCGACAAATCGGACTATTTGGGCAGGGAGGCTTGTGGCTCCTATACCTAGGCGTGATTCTCGTAGGACATTGGGTAGAATTAACTTCTGGGAATCGGTGATTGTAGTATTCCTAAGCGAGGAGTAAACCTCCTTTTGGAGTAAAAAAAGAAAGAAAGGAGTCTGAGATCCTCCCTAGACACTTATAGGAGACTTAGCCCATAAGAATCAGGTCGACGAGCTGAGCAAGGTGGTACCATTCACTTATCAACGTCAAAATTTTGGCTGGTCCCAAATTTTTTTCATAGTAACGACAAGTGCACCAGATCTGTGCATGGTACAAACCAGAGCTCAAGCTATGGCCAATGAGAAGATAGACACCCTTGAACACAAGTTGGAGGAATTAACGAAGTAGATCCAGTCCTTAAATGACACAATCAACAAGGGAAAGTCAGGGGAACAATCGGAGGCATATTATTTTAATGAAATCCTTGAGGGCGAATCTAGCCATTCTCTTCACTTCTATGGAAACCACCACAGTCCCGGCCTTGACGACCCAAGCTGGACATATATAAATATGATGTCTTTCATCCGGCCATATGGCTATCACAAATGGAGCAATATTTCACATTGAATCACATCAGAGATGATGCGAATAAGTTAAGTGTGGGAAGCCTATACTTGGACCAAGAAAGATGGCAATGGTGGCAGTGGCATCAAAGCTGCTATGCAAGGCCAATGACTTGGAAGATATTCTCAAAAGCCCTTTCTGATCGCTTTGACCATGAATCTAACTTTTTGGGTCGTCTTATTAAGCTCCGACAAACATGCACAATGCAAGAATATAATAAAGCCTTTGAAGCATTAGCCATCTGCACAAGAGGTCTAGCAGATGAATTCTACTTGGAATGTTTTATTAGTGGTCTCAAAGACGCCATACAAGCCCACGTCCGGATGCACCACCCAGTCTCATGGTTGGTATCTTGCACGACAGCTTGTGAAGTAGAACATGCGTTAGCGACCCAGTTGACTCGTCCAAATTTCATAGCCAAAGGACGCCCCACCTAGGCTCTGAGCACTACCCAAACACTTAAGGTTCAAAAGGTGTCACCAACAGAAATGGCGGAAAGAAGAAAGTAAGGATTGTGTTACTACTGTGATGAGAAATGCTCCCCGGGGCATAAATGCAAGGAACCCAAATTCTTTCAAGTTGATGCTACTGATCACAGTTCATCTAAGGAAGCCCCACTATTTGAGGGACCAGAGCAGGAAGATGAGGACAACCAGCCGAGCAATGAGCTCCCAGCTACACTAGAAGAAATGGTTATCTCGCTCCATGCTTTGGCAGGAATTTCTTCTCCCAAAACTCTCAAATCATAGGTTTTATTAAACATCACCCTATAGTAATCTTGATTGATAGTGGCAGTACACATGACTTTATCCATTAAAGAGTCGCCGAAGTAGTGCATTGCTTTGTCAGAGCAGTCTCTAATTTCCAGGTCCACATTGTGCATGGGGGGACAATGAAATGTGAAGGCCGCTGTAAAAATGTCAAACTTTAGATGGGGAATTATCACCTAAAGGCCGACATGTTTGCCATCAACATGGGTGGGTGTGAAATTATATTGGGTGCTGAATGGCTCCACACTCGACCAAATCACAATGGATTTCTAGGAGTTATATATGAGCTTTAACCAGAATGACCACACACATACTCTCCGCGGGCTCTAGGCAAGTGCTCCTTCTATCATCAACTCGCATAGGATGGAAAAGATGTTAAAAAAGGGCCACCATGGAGTTATAGCCCAACTTAATGCCAACCAGGCCTTTGAGCCCACTTCTCTTCATATTCATCCTAAGATGCAACATGTCTTAAATAACCATCTATAGGTATTTGACAAGCCTCATGAGCTTCCACCCTCGAGAGGGGAACATGATCATGGCATTAATTTGGTCCTAGGGGCACAACCACCAAATGTGTGCCCATATAGATATCCTTTCACCCAAAAGAATGAAACTGAAAAAATCATCAAGGAACTCCTGGAAGCCGGTGTCATTCGTCCTAGCATTAGTTCTTATTCATCACCTGTGGTCATGGTGCTCAAGAAAGATTGGGAATGGCGTATGTGTCCAAACTTCAGGGCCCTCAACAAGTTGATGGTCAAAGATAAATTTCCCATTCCGGTTGTTGATGATTTGCTGGATGAACTAAATGGGGCTCAATTCTTTACTAAGCTCGACCTTCGCTCGGGCTATCACCAAATTCGCATGAAAGAAGTAGAGATTCCAAAGACTGCTTTCTGAACTCATGAAGGCCATTATGAATTCCTGGTCATGCCATTTGGTCTCTATAATGCCCCATCCACTTTTCAGAGCCTCATGAATCAACTGCTCAAACCATATTTCAGAAAATTTGTCCTTGTTTTCTTTGATGACATCCTCATCTACAGCCTCACCTGGGAAAAACATCTTCAGCATGTAGACCTACTCTTGCAACTTCTCCGGAAGCATAAGTTATTTGTCAAATTGTCCAAGTGCTCTTTTGGCATGAAAGAAGTCAAGTATTGGGCCACATTGTGGGGCGTTAAGATGTCAGGGTGGATCCAAAAAAGATCCAGGCAATGTAGGATTGGCCTCAATCAAAGACCTTGAAGAGTTTGAGAGGATTTTTGGGACTCACTGACTACCATCACAAATTTGTCCACAATTATGGTCACATTGCTACACCCCTCACTCACCTTCTCAAGAAAAATTTATTCCTATGGAATGATGAAGCGCAACATGCATTTATAGCTCTCAAACATGCCATGTGTTCCACTCCCATATTGGCACTACCAAACTTCACCAAATATTTTGTGATTGAATGTGATGCTTCAGGTACGGGTATTAGGGCTATGTTAATGCAGGAAGGTCAAACCTTGGCCTTCACTAGCCAACAACTAAGTGGGACAAATTTGGGACAATCTACCTATGAGAAGGAGATGATGGCCATCTTACATGCAGTGGACACCTGGTGACCATACTTATTGGGGCGACATTTCCAAATCCGCACAGACCATCAAAGCCTTAAATATTTTTTGGAGCAACGCCTATCCTTGCCACAACAAAATAAATGGCTAGCCAAAATGTTGGGATATCATTATGAGATAATTTACAAGAAAGGGTGTGAAAATGTCATAGCAGATGCTTTATCACGCCAATTTGAGGAGGAAAGCACACTGCTAGCAATTTCTCTTCCCATTCCAAAATGGATTGAAGAGGCTCGCAAGGAATGGTTTTCACATCCTTCGCTCTCCCAACTCATTAATAAATTGCAGGAAAATCCAAATTCCACAGCGGGCTACTCTTGGCAGGATGAGATTCTTCGCTACGAGGACAAAGTAGTGATATCACCAACATCCACCCTCAAAAGTCGCATTTTGGCAGAGTTGCACTCATCTCCCACTGCAGGCCATTCAGGCTTTCAGAAGACTTATGCTCGCACTCGACGTTCCTTCTTTTAGAGAGGCATGAAAAAGGACATTCTTACTTTTGTAGCTGAGTGTGATGTGTGTCAGCGCCACAAAGGAGGAACAGTTAAATCCCCAGGAACCTTACAGCCATTACCCATCCCTACCTCAATCTGGACGTAGGTTTCTATGAATTTCATTACTGGTCTTCCGAAGACAGGCAACAAGTCAGTCATCATGGTGGTTATGGACAAACTTTCTGAGTATGCTCATTTTACACCCTACCCCACCCTTTTACACCCACTTTGGTGGCTCAATCTTTCATGGACCAGATCTTCAAATTGCATGGCATGCCCATTTCCATTGTGTCTGATCGTGACCCGATCTTCACCAGTAACTTTTGGCAGGAACTCTTCAAGCTACAAGGTACCCAACTACAACTCAGTACTTCCTATCATCCCCAAATTGATGGTCAAACTGAAGCAGCCAACAAATGTTTATAGACCTACCTCAGGTGTTTCACTTCAGAAAAGCAACATCTATGGGTACAATGGTTACCTCTAGTCGAATAGTGGTACAATACTAACTATCATGGCACCACCAAGATGACTCCATATGAAGCAGTTTATGGTTAACTCCCCCCTTCACCTACTTCTTATATCATGGGATGCTCTAAGGTACAAGCAGTGGATCAACACCTACAGAACCATGCAACCATGCTTGCCCACCTCAAAGAGAATCTCCATGAAGCTCAAAATCACATGAAGCAACAGGTAGACCAACATTGTTAAGAGCACAAATTTCAAGAAGGGGATCAGGTATTCTTGAGGTTGCAACTATATAAGCAAACATCACTCAAAGACAAGGGTTGTTAGAAATTACCTCCGAAATTCTACGGATCATATCAAATACTTCAGCGCATCGTAGAAGTAGCCTACAAGCTAGCCTTGCCACCCACTGCAAAAATCCATCCCATCTTCCATGTCTTATGCCTCAAGAAAGTGGTTGGGAACAATTGCAGAATTCAAACTAGTCTACCAGAATTAGATGAAGAAGGTTCAATCTGGCTCCAACCTGAATAGGTTCTTGACACGTGAGAACGACACCTGTGCGGCCACACGATAAAGGAAGTCCTCGTCAAGTGGAAAGACACCTCTCTAGAAGATGCGACCTGGGAACCAGCCACTGTTATTCAGCAGTTTCCGCAGCTTCAGCCTTGAGGACAAGGTTATTTTTATGGGGGAGGGCATGTTAGGGTCCAACCCTAACCCCCTTATTTATGTAATAGGGTTGAGTCATAGTGATAGTTAAAAAGTCAATAAAGTCCATATTAATAATTGTAAGTGGTTGACCCACATTTAAAGAAGGGACCACAGTTAGTTGCAAATGGGCCATGGTATTAGATAGATGGTATTAATAAGAACCATGGTACTGACCCATGGTATTGCATGTATGAATCCTATATAAAGGATAGAGACTCCCCTTGATGAGAGTCGTGTCTTATTTTTTAATTGAGCACTGCTCTATTGGAGGTTGCCCCCTCAAAGAGGCAAGTGAACATTGCTTTCCTTTCTGAATAATAAAATACATGCTGTTATTTCTCATTGTTTTGTGTTCTAGGTTACATTTCTCCACATATTTGGTATTCTAATATCTTCTCACCAGTCAAGAGCATAATAGTTTATATGTCGTTGGGTCCGTCGATACCACCGATTATGTTCCCACACCAGTTATCGATTGCGATGAGCGATAAGTTCCCGGACGCGTGATTTTATGAGCCACAATTCATTCTCCCGTCGGTTTTGTGATATCGCTATCGCAACATTCCGTTGTGTTAACAAGACCTTCAGCCCACCAAACTTTGCTAATTGTGATTTGTGATACAACCGACAGAATATAGCCCACTATGCGGCAGAATTGTCACACAGTTAACGAATTTTGGGGCTAGTTTGTAGAATCATTCTGGTTTTGGAGAATTTTGTGGAATGAATAGTGGGGGAACTGGGAGAAGTCATAACTTCTTCATTTCTTAACCAAATTGGATGAAAAAAAGAGTAAAGGCTAGTAGTTTTGGATATTCTAAAATCATTGAGATAGGTTTCAGAGCCATTTGAGCATTGTAAACACACTTTTGTTGTAATTTTGAGCATAATAGAGAGGCCCAAGAATTGGAAGCTAGACCAAGGAGATATATCCCAAGAGGAGTGAACTCCTTATCAAATCTTTGTGTTGTGTGTTGTATTTTGATATTGTTTGTTGTTATTTTGTTGTTGTTTAGCATATGTTTTATGTTAAGTTGTTTATAACATTTACATAAGAAATTCTCATGGGAATCAGTTAATTAAGCAAACATGGTGAATCCTTAAGCACTTGATAAGAAAATGATAAGCATCTTGGGTTTTATTCTGAATGGGGAATTAGCACAACATTACTTATCTGCTCCATTTCAGATCAACCAACCAATGCACCAGTAGCTACATTTGAAGTATCATTTCACACGAGAAGGCCCATGCACTGTTTAGCTTAGGAGTAGGAGTAGTGTTTGCCTTCTTGTTTGTTTTTTCTTTCTTGTTTTGATTTTGCTTACTTGCATTCACTTTAATTTTACTGCTTTCCTTTGCTTGTTACTCACCTGTAGGATTAGTTTCCCATGAAACCGTGTTTGGCTTCTTGAGACAAGCAGGGTGACATACAAGAGGACGTGTACAACCATCAACATTTGGTTATTTGTATATTCCCTCTCTTTATGAAGATATTGTGTTTCTTTTAGTCGATGATACCCTGATGGAAAATATGTTCCTTTCAGAGTAAGTTATTGGTGAAATCACAACACTTGCACTTTTAACTAGTACCGCTTACTCTAATCAATTTTCTATATTCGGTTAACCCTTGTCAACTCAGTCAAGTAGAGTAAGGTTAGGGGAAAACCTTAATAAGTATGTCATAGGTATATATAAACATGCTTATCTAAGGGGGCAAACTTTTCTACTATCAATAAGTTGGGATCCCTCTTCCACCTCATGAAATAAACAAGTGCCTATGCACAATTCCTTGAAAAATGAAAAAAAAAGAAAAGAATAAAACAAAGGTGAAAGAAGAGAAAGGCTTCCTACGTGGAGAGGTGAAGCAAGTATCTCCAACGGCGTACTGTCCAGGCTCACTGGCAGTGGAGCAATGCTTGTGTTCCTAAAGTGACTCCGTTGGGGTGTTGTCTAGGCCTGCTTCTAGTGGAGAAACACCAGAGATGAAACTGAAACTCTGAAAGTCTATATTACATGTGTATCAATATACCCCTCATCCCCAATTGAAACAACTCAGTTGACTTGGCTTGGTATGTGTGTTGTCGATAAAGAGAATGGTAGGGACTATATCTTTAACTCAATCTAGTGAAGAAATCATGATGATAAAAAAATCAAACAATACTTCTGGAAAGGTTAGAATTGCTTTACATGAGACAAGGTCCATACAGAGAGCTAGAGTTTTACCATTTGGTTGCCAATGTTGTAGAGGCTACAACCACCCTCCAAAATTTTTCCTATGCTTCGTTTTGGAGCCTCCCTTCTCAAATCACAGTAGCTCATCTTATGCTTCCCAAGTACTTGTGCTTCCATTGAGCTTTATCTTTCACATGTTGGCTTGTGTTTTCTTACTTGCTTTATTGTCTAACCCACAAGTTGATCCCTTCACTTGGTTTCAACCCAATTCTGGGCTTGCCTTAGTGAACTTCGCAATCCTTGAGGGCAACTAACTTTGCTCTAGGGAATTGCGCAGTCCAAGCCAATAGTGAGTCTTCAGCTCTAGAATTGTCTAGAGCTGGTTGACAACCAACCTTCAGCTGGGAAACTGCGCAGAGCATGAGAGGCAGCCCAAAGTCACTCAACCTAGAAATTGCACATAAGTATTTATACTCGGAAGCTGCTTAATAAGCCAAGGGGTTGCATAGTCCTTCCAAGAACTACGTAATCTCTAAGGGTAATGCATCACAATTTTTCACAGAAAAGCAAAAGCATCCCTAGGAGGTAGGGGTCTATTATTAGTTTTCTGAAGCTGGCACAATGTTGGGTTTAGAAGTTTCAGTCAAGTGTCGTTGTTGTCCTTGATATTAGGTATGCGCATCTCAAATTCCATTTTTTCTCAACTCTATGTATTGGATGCCTCTAGGGCTCATTTGTATACTCGATCACCAAGCTATAACATGCTTGAGGAAATCAAGGAACCTTTGGAGCACCATGGTCACTTTTCTGGGTGAGTTTTGCTTTTATCGTCTTTGTTGTCATTATGATGTATGGTTGTACTTGATGGAAACCCTCTTGTAGCATAACAATTCACTTGTATATGGAAACTAGATGAATCTACAGAAGAGATATCAGATGTGATAGAATGATAGTAGTGTTTACAAATGTGATGAAATGCAGGGCAACTTCAAGGAATCAATTTAAAAGGCAACTCACTCAGATGAAAGATCACAGTATAGCAGGTAAACAACAAAGAATGATAGATCAGTCTTCACAGAATGAAGAAATAGAGGTATACATAGGTTCACCATTGACCAAGCTCTGTATACATGCAAGTTCATTGTATACAAGTCGCGTATACATACACATGCACTTTCACAGAAGGAAAAGCGTGTATACCTTGGAAAACTAAATTTTTGTTCCGAAGTATTTGGTCCATGGTATTTTGATCCATGGTATTGGTCCAAGGTATCTGGTCCAAGGTATTGACCCTAGGTATTTGGTCCAAGGTATTGGTCCTAAGTGGTTTTGTTCCATGGTATTGAGAAAGGCCTAAAACTATAAAATGAGGAGAAGATCATTTGGCCAAGGTGTGCAAGTATCGAATATTTGATGAAGTGTGAGATCTAATATGCAGGTTAATGGCTTATGGTGTTGTGCTTGATCTGAACCAAGGATGAACCTTAGCGTTTGATGAAGGATAAGATCTAATGATGTATCAGGATCTTAAGGCTTGACGTAAATTATCTTTATGTGGTTTGATCATGTATCTGAATAACTGGTGCATGTTGTAGTCTGTAAACATGATGATCTGGGTATGGCTGAAGTTTGGAATAGTTGTAATGTTTAAATCATCATTTACAGATCTGAACGTAGGTTCACTTCAAAAAAGGAGCGTATACACGCTGGTTCTGCATATCAAAGCAGCGTATACATCGTAAATTTGATTTGCAGATCTGTATGCTGGTTCGCTTTGAGGAAAGAATGTATGCATGCAGGTTCGACACATGGAAGTAGTGTATACCTTATAAAATATGTTTTAGTTGCTTCTGTCTGCTGTTGCAATGTTCTGGGTTCTGGCTATTGTATTCTAGTGACAACATTCTAAATGATCAGATTGATGGATTGTCAAAGTGATTGATTGATTCGGCTGTGGTTGGTTCAAAAGGAGATTGGTTGATGCAGATATATTTCATGATTGAATGATGTTGTTGATGGATCTATTTTGAAAATTTATGAAACGTGGTCCCTGATAGAAAAGAGAAGGTTGCAGCCTTCTGTAGGCCGACACCTATGTACTAGTAAACATATCAGCTAGTATAAGAGCTGGAGGGTTGTAGCTCCCTTCCAGTAGAAGCTAGAGAACGAGATAAGGTTGTAGTCTTATGTAGGTAGAAGCCCACGTACAGGTATAAGACTACACCAGTACAAAAATTGTAAACAAAATTTTCTTATTGTTAAAAGAAGACAGAGACGACAACAACAGGTGGTTTTTACCCACATTGGGTTTCCACCTTATATCTTGGTGTTCTTGTGTGTT